>APFE030934106.1:227535-288481 GCA_000404065.3 Pinus taeda | reverse complement strand
CACTGTCACATATATTATAGCCATGCCTCTGTCACATGGATCATTGTCTCACTGTCAACTGAGTTGTCATTCATACTATTAGGTCACAGTGATGTAAATCAATCTTGCATATGTAACAAGGATTTTGCCAGTCTTTTATCAAGGACACTTTTATATACATGATCACAGCCTCACTGTCATTACGGATGTATAGATTATTGTTTCACAGTCAACAAGGTCGTGCACTGTGTGTCATATATATATATATATATATATATATATTGAGTTTACTATAATATATGTTGAGGTCGTTGCCATACCAAAGGTCACAATCATACTATGTACAAATTTGATCCACAGATAATGTATGCAAGTCACACAATAGAAGAGCGAGGCACAGATAGAATATAGGAAGTCATTGTAATGAAGCGAGCCACTGAGAGTGTTATGTGAGCCACAGTAGTAAATCAAGCCACTGTAATTACTGTTGAAGCGAGCCACTGCGAGTGTGGGTTACTAGAGAATGCAATCTACAGGAATAATAAAAAATCGAGCCACTGTAATTACTGTTGAAGCAAGCCACTGTGAGTATGGGCCACCAGAGTGCGATCTAAGGGAATAATAGTGAGCCACAATAATAAATCGAGCCACTGTACCTACTGTTGAAGCGAGCCACTGTAGGATAGAAAACGAACCACAAAGATACAAATGTCGGCCATTGAAATCACGAGCAACAGAGCTATTGTATATTGAGCCATAGAGCACACAAAGATATACCGAGCCATGAGTGAGATGCTGTGTAATATGCGAATCACAAAATGCGAGCTTCCAAACTTGATATGCTAGCCTCAGCGAACCAAAAGAATATCAACACATGCCATAGTTGAGCAGCAAAAATTTCAGTGCATACAATAGTTATAATGCGAGCCATGAAGAACTAGATATGAGCATATTAATGTGTGCCACAGTTGAATGAGAGCCACCGATAACAAATGCATGTTTAGGTAGTGCGAGCTCATCCAAGAATTCAAATCATATTGTATGTTAAACAGTTAAAAGGTCTCTTTTTTATATAATTTGAGGTGCAACGACTAGCCCTTTCTAGGGCATTCCTCAATCAAGCCGACTTACCCTTTTTCATTATTTTGCCTACGACACATTAACAAAAAACCTTTTAAATATCTTTACCAAGATGCTTGCCCAAATAGTCTTATCACATCAATCAAATAACATTCCTTTACTCAATTTTGAACTTTCTCTTTTGGGGCAAGATGGACTTCATTAGGGTAGTTGGATTTCCCTTTGGGGAAATTCATCCTGAGTCCACTCACCCAAAACACTTATCAGACATGCAATAACTTATGAAAAGCTTTCCACTACACTTCATCTAGCAAGATTAAGACTTCTAAAGCTTTTAAAATACAAATAGTAATTAGAAGACAAGCATATAGGTTAAATAGAAGCAAAAACATGTAAATGCAACATAGTGACCAGCCAAATCAACCTTGTTATCTAGGAAAGGTAAAAGGAACTTCACACGTCATACTAGTCAATTGGAAACACTTGTACAAGATAAGCTTTTGCTACATGGTAAAGTATAACAAATCAAAAAAATTATTGGCCTTTGATAACAGGAGCAGTACAACAATAATTTCCTGACTTCTTCCCCCTAGGATAGTACAACCAGATCCTCTCAGCCTTGGCCACTTAGGAGGATATTATCACCGTTAGTTGTGGCACATTTATGGTGGTGAACTATGAAGAATTTTCATTAGATTCTGATGATGATTAGGATGTTTCTCTTTGTCAGCCTCCAAAGTCTTGGATGCTTTCTAGAGGATCTTTCATGATGCAATTGTCACTGGGATGCTTTACTCTACTAAATATTACTAATTTCACTTTCTACAGCTACCCTTTTGGGTTCCCCTTTTCTCTCTTATAGTCTACTCTTTCTTTCTTACCTGAACCTAAGATTTCAGACCACTTCAAGATGCTCTAAGCACTCCCCATTCTTGTTGTCAAATGTGGCTTTCCTAGAGCCTATTACCCACCAAAATGGGTAAACCCATAGGAGAAAACAATTCTCCTAGATTTGACAACCAGTCGGACACCAGCCGGCCAACAACCCCTGAAAATCACTATTTAGCGATGATATGCCATGTGCCTCCACCATTTGCACCAGCCATGTGCCTCTCATCATTTGGCATTCACACTTGGATGAAGGCGGGTTGCTATGCAAACGGTACTTTGACTGTTTTGCAATTGAGTGCTTATTCTTGTTTGTTTTGGGCATTTAGTATGGATAAAGGGGTGATCTGGAAGATTGACCAATCTTGACTATAAATATGTTCTCTCACCTTACCGGCAGGGTTAATCTTTGATCTTTAGCACTACTTGGAAAACCATGATTCAGATACTGTGTTCATAGTCCCCTATACCATACTTAACACTTTCCATGACACATTACAAGCCTCATATCTCACCCCCATTCTTCAGGTCTAACTTTGTTGGAAATATTGATAAGGGGGTGAATCAGTATTTCACTTACAATTAGTTAACCTTTCCTTTTCAGAGCATTAATTAATTTCAGCATTAAATTAGAACCATAAAACAATAGTGCACAAAATCAAAAAACAGTAGACACCAAAATTTCGCTCGAAACCCTTCCAGGAGAAAAACCATCGAACGCTTCTCTAATAATTTTATGAGTCCATCAATGCTTCAGCTCCAACTGAAAGGGAAGCCCCAACTCCCTAGTACTCTAGAGAAAGCGTTCTAGTTTTATTGGGTAACTTCAACTCCTGAAAGGATGATCCTACACCCTATTTTACCAACACCCATTGGAAGAACGATCCAACACCCTGCAAGCTTCAACTTGTCCTAGCACCACCCTAGCACCCTAAGGTGTTTTCAGGCTCCAACCTAAATGCGAATTCAACCCCCTACCCAGCACCACCCAACCACCCTGAGAATGATAAGAGTTTGACAATTATTGTGGGCTCCCGTACCAAGGATAATGACCCACTTATAATGAGTATACTGCAAAATATTTGTGGGCTCCCATACGAAGGACAATGACCCACTTACAATGAATATTGATAGAACAATGAAGCCCCCTTAATGCCAATACCCTCCAGATGTACAATGATAATTAGATAATGGGACCCTTGCAACTAAATTATAAAAACCTTATTGTACGTACCTCAACTGCATGAGGGGACAATGACAATGATGAAAACCTTACTGCAAGATACCTTTAACAGTTGATGTCAGAATTGCCTCTACTTATTCTTAGTGTGCTGAATTTGTGCTCGACTGTTGCAGATCTCTGAAACCCTAAATAAATCCCTACTGCAGAATTTGAAGATTTGTTTATTGTTGCCAAATAAGTTGATGCCTCTGTCTGAAGATGCCAACTTTATCAATTTGATGCCCTGGAGATATCCTTTGTCCTTCCACTCAAAATCATCAATGATTAAATCACAAGGCTTCTTCTGAAGTTTGTTACCAATACAAATTTGTCAAGTATATAAAACAACTACTGCAAGACAATAATGGGACTCTACTACAGCTATCAAATTCTAGACTTCATACCAGTGTTCTGCGGGGACACTCCCCCACGCTCCTAGGACGGGGAAACTCTTAGGGAAACGTTTCCCCCACGTCCCCTTTTGGGGAAACTCTGGGGGGACATTTTTCTGGGGACGAAATGTGACTCCCTTGCAGAGGGATGGGGGGGACACCGAGGGGACGCAAGGGGGACGGGGGATGCCGAGACGAAGACAGGGACCAGAGGAATGCAAGGGGACAGAACTCCCTTGCAAGGACACGGGCGACATAGGGGATGCAAGGAGACGAGGAAGCCGAGGGAGAAGGGACGCATGTGTCCCCCATTTTTGTCTAATAATTTTTTTAAAAATGTAAAAATTAAAAAAAAAAAAAACAAATTTAAATATGAAAAAAAATTAAAAACAAAAAAAAAAAAACAATAACAAAACTTAAAATATTGGCAAAACTTGATTAAAAAAAAAAATATATATATATATATATATATATATATTAAAATTTAAAAACTACAAAAAAAAAACAAAAAAAATATATATATATATTGAACTTAAAACTTAAATTTATAATATTATTTAGTACTTTTTGAGAAATTTACTAGTATTTCAATGCTCTGTGCTTTCTATGTTTACTTTTAGTTTAGTATTCTATGGCTGTTTTAGACTTCAACATAATGTCATTGTCATTGTCATATGATGAATTTACTTTTTATCGTTTTTGAAAATTTGATGTGCATTGCATAATTTCAATTGTCAAATGATGAATTTATTAATTTAATTTAGATATACCTTGCATCATTCCAAATGATGAATTTAGATGGAACATTGCATAATGTCAAATGATGGATTCAATTTAGTAATTTACTTTTAGATTTACAATGCAGAAATGTCAAATGATCATTGATAATTCATAAATGATAATAGTCTAATATGTAATGATAATCATATTTAGTCTTTAGATGTACATTTCTTAATTATTAAGATTTTCTATTTAGTTATTAACATATTTTTGGGATTTTATTTTTATATATTAAATTTATAATTATTTATCATTTTATAATTTTTATGACTTTGACGTCCCCCCATTTCCCCAAAAATTCCCTAAATTTTGGGGTTGCTTATATATGTCCCCCTTGTGCATATCCCTACTCCCGTGTTTCCCCATTCCGGAAACTCAATGGAACATTGCTTCATACCATGAGATATACAATATTGTCTGCCACTATGGAATATATTGTACCTATTATGCACTGATGCAAGGTGTGCTACTTCGTGTGTTGTTGAATGTTATCAAATGTACCCAATAAGCCATATTTCCAAATCAAGATAAATGGGCAAATACCATTGATTTTTAACGATGTCATTATAACATTGATTTGGACTGCTTGTATAGGGTTGGCTTAACTCCTTTTGCTAGGATCACAGGCAATTGGATAAGTATGTATATTCTTTTAATTATGGACCATGCAAAAACTTCAAAAGGGCAAGATAAACATGCCACTAGGTCGAGGGCTTTTAAATACCACTGTCACTGCTTCAATATATTGTCTTTGTTTTGATCATAAGGTCGCAAAGAAACTTCAAACCAAGCAAGTGCTTAAAAAACTTAGAACAATAGGTTGAGAAGTAATAGACCACAATCGCTATCCATGATATAAATTACTTTAACTAAACTTCCGAATTCTTGGACAAATTGATGAGACAGAACCATTACACTCACAAGTGATGCCACAAGTCGAAAATTTTCAACGGTGATTACTTCATCCACCACAAAGCTATTGAGTGTTGAATTGATCAAATAGATGTGTCGAGTTTCACTTTAATCAACAGTCAATTACATGGCTTGAAATCCACCAGAATATAGCCATATGTACCCTAGAAGATTGTTGCAGAAAAATAGTCGTAAGGTTACAGTGGATACAAGAGATCAACAGTTGTTTTCATGTTTGCTCCAGGAGAACTAAGTCTCAAAGATCTGAATAGTGCAAAGAAAAAAGCTTTGATTGAGAGTTGGAAGTCACAAGGAAACCTTCAACTAGTCTATTCCTTCGTTGGTGCAATAGTCACAGAGGTGAAGATCAAACCAATGAGAATTTGTCTTAAGATGTATTGCACTGTAACTGCAAGAACATAAACCCAATGAATCCCATAATTGTACCAATAAACCCTTTGCTCGTAGATGAACCAACGATCTCCTGAAACAAAACCCAAATACGTGTGCCTCTCGTTAGATTTACAACGCTCCTCAGGGCTGAAGGTAAATATAGAGCTTAATCAAAAATGATGTTCATTCAATTGCACATCAAGGAGATGAGAGAAGGCATCTTTTTATATCTTTTGGAGGCCACGAATTAGGGAGTCGAATTGATGGTTTTGAGGGAAGATGTTATTTTAAAATTTAAATTTTAAAAATTGAAGCCCAAGGATGAAACAAACTACTTTTTGGGCTTATGATTTAATTGTATTTGAAGTCAAAACCCCCTCATAGATAAAATTATCTTTGAGTCCCTCCATGAAATATTTAACCAAGGACTTTTGATGAAAATCCTAATTTCATGATTTAAATAATATGCTAGCCAATGATACGGTGCCACACCATCTTCCTTTGGAGTTTATTCCCACAAGTTGGGTCCTTCATCTTCAAACAAGCATAACTCCCAAACCGTGAAGGCTCTTGTGGCATGCCGCATACCACTGGAATCGACTCGACGATGAGAATCCAACAAGGATGATCCGGACTCGAAAATTATGATTTTCCATGTCATTTTGGTCAACAAAAAGAGGGACATCTTTTGGTGTTGCTTGAGTTGACATCAATGACAACCACATTTCACTAATCTCCCCCTTTTTTTATTGATGGCAACACACGTACCACCCCTGCAATCACTACTTCCCTTGAGTCCATGTCTCTGATCTTCCTAGCCTGTTTTCTATCCCCCTTTGACATCAATGGCAAAGGGTGGCTCCCACTGACAATCTGCATGTTGTTGTGTACTTGTAACCTGCCTCTGCAACCCCTGTCTACTTGGCTGGATAAAAAGCATTTCAATGTGAACTTTGGGAGAATCCCAAGTTTCTATCAAAGATACTTAAAAGTCTCACGAGGTAGAAGTTTGGTGAAGATGTTAACTATTTTCTCCTTTGTCCCAATGTATTCTACCTTTATGTTCTTTTCTGCAACCTGCTCATGGACAAAATGGATTTGATAGGAATGTGTTTTGTTTTTTAATGCATGCCCAGATTTTTGGAGATACTTATGGCACTGGTGTTGTCATAGAACATCACAATGGGCTCATCCACCTTTACTTGTAGATCATGCGACGTTTGTTTCATCCAGAGGACCTTAGTACAACATGTTGTTGCTGCAATATATTTTGCTTCTACTGTAGGTAAGGAAATTGAAGACTATATTTTACTCAACCACGATACCAAACATCCACCCAAGTAAAGGCTGCTCCATTAGTGCTCTTGCAATCATCAATGCAACTAGCCCAATCTGCATCAATATAAGTTGCAGTAATCAATTTATTTCCTTTAGGATACCATAAACCAAAATCAGTTGTCCCTTTGAGATATCTAAAGATCCTTTTAGTGATGCTTGGAATCCCTGTCCAACTGCTTGCATCACATTTGGTCTGGAGGTTGTTACATACAATAGGCTACCAATCATGGATCTGTATAATTTCCGGTCAGCTTCCTTAGATTCATCGTCCTTTCTTAGCTTGCATCCTATCACCATGGGAGTGCTATCTGGTTTACAATCCTCCATTCTAAATTTCCTCAACATGTCTCTTATGTACTTAGATTGAGAAATGAATATTCCATCTTCTTCCTGAGAAATATAAAGTCCTGTTGTCACCCGGATTGTAGAGGCACCTGCGACAACGTCTCAGAGCGGGGGTTGTCACTCTAATCCCCGCCCACTCCGTTCTAGTTGTCTCCCAACAGCGGGCTATGGGGGGTAGTCCCTATGAGATGAAGTGAAGGAAGACAAGTTGAGGACCAACTTGCTTAGGAGACACAGATGAGTAGCCTAGACACTTGGTTAAATTAGAGCAAGATTTATTAATTAGAATAGATTTTCAGGTGATGCGACCCGTGCCTTGATGGAGTCACAATTCTTGCTTATTATAAATTTAAAACCAAGTGGCCGGATGGACACTCGCTACTTGAATGATTAACTAACTTATATGATATGCAAATCTTAGGACCTATGTGAGGTGCAGTGATCTTGGTTGATTTTAATTATATGCCTAGTCTAAGTATGACCTTCCCTTAACCATTTTGAAGCTAGGCTCCAAGGTAGCTTGTGGGAAAGAGGCCAACGGGAGGGGGTTTTAGGACCTAAAAGCCCACAGTCAAGCCAAAGGAGGCCCTAAATCCCAACGCAAGGGCTAGGAGAGGAGGTCAAAGCCTCTAGGGCTCATGGCCAGCACTGGAAGGACCAAAAATGATGACGTAGGAGGGAGGAAGGTTGACGCAAGGGCCTTAGAGGGTGACGTTGGCCTTGGAGAGCTTATGCACAGGTTACAGTAAGGTACAAGTGGTTAGGATGTTGATTATCATTTCACGGCTGATGGTTTGGTCAGATTTAGGGATAGGATCTATGTGTCGGACAACAGTGAGCTCAAGAAGTTTATCCTGAGGGAATTTCATGCTAAGCCATATTCAAAGCACCCAGGGTATCACAAGACATTGACAACGGTGAAGAAGTTCTATTATTGGTCAAACTTGAAAAAAGAGGAGGCAAAGTTCATGGCTAGATGCTTGGATTATCAACAAGTAAAAGCATAGTGTAAGCATCTAGGTGGATTAATACAGTCGATTCCGATTCCAAAGTGGAAATGGGAGGTCATTTCCATGGGCTTTATTACAGGTTTGTCGAGGACATCTATACAACATGATTCTATCATGGTTGTGGTTGACATGTTGACAAAGATAGTACACTTCATTCCAATGAAGTCTACTTATTCAGCTAATGATGTAGCACAGATCTTCATCAGAGATGTAATGAGGTTGCATGGTGTACCGAAGAAGATTGTGTCAGACAGGGATGCTAAGTTCACTTCCAAGTTTTGGAAGGAGTTATTTGCAGGTTTGGGTACAGAGTTGGCCTTCAGCACAGCTTATCATCCACAGACAAATGGACAAACAGAGAGGGTCAAAAGGATTTTGGAGGACATGTTGAGAATGTACGTCATGTATCAACAACGAAAGTAGGAAGAGTATCTTCCACTGGTTGAGTTCGCTACAACAACGGCTATCAGGAGTCTTTGAGGATGAGCTTGTTGGAGGCACTCTATGGGCAGAGTTGTAATACTCCCATCAATTGGAGTGATCCAGTGAACAAGGTGTTGATAGGAGCAGGCATGTTGCCAGAGATGGAACAAGAAATGCAAGTTATCAAGAAGAATCTAAAGGCAGCACAGGATAGGCAAAAAAGTTATGCAGATCAGCACAGGTTGTTTAAGGAGTTTCAGGTTGGGGAACATGTGTACTTGTGCATCAAGCCCAAGAAGAGCTCCTTGAGGATTAGATCATGTGCAAAGTTGGCACCTCGGTATTGTGGACCTTTCAAGATTCTTAAGGATTAGGCCAGTAGCCTATCGACTTGCATTGCCTCCAACAGTGAAAGTCCATGATGTTTTCCATGTGTCATTGCTTAAGAAGTATGTTAGAGATGTTGATCATGTGATTGACTAGTTTGTATTGCAGGTGGAGCTAGAAAGAGAATTCCAACCAGAACCTCAGTGCATTTTGCAGAGAAAGATGTTCATGCTCTGGAACTGAGCAATCAAGCAAGTTAAAGTGCAGTGGAAGGACTTTGGGCCCAATGAAGCTACATGGGAGATGGTTGATCAGATGCGGCCTATGTATCCTTCATTGGTTGTCAGTTAAGGCGAAGCAATTGTGGTATATGTATATATGTATATGGATGTATATACCTCCATGAGTTGTGTTATAAAGCTCCAATAAGCATTATTGATGTCATGATGTTATGTTTGTCATGTTGGTTATATTGGTTTGCTTTCAACAAGTTGTTCATTGTAAATGCTGCAACGAGCTAAGTTATAAAGCTCCATGGGCAGTATGTTTGCTTTTCAACGGTCTTGTTGGTTGTAGGTGTCATTGAACACTGAGGACGGTGTTCCCTAAAGGGGTAGGATTCTGTAACAGTCCTGGTCAAAAATCCATGCAATAAAGTTAATAAAGGCAAAACAATAACCAAGGTCATATGACACGTATTCCAAGCTGAATGTTGGGCAAAACATAGTGATGGGGATCACTTGTGATTAATAAATGGCTATGGAAATTGGCAAAGGCAATGGCAAAGGCTTTGGAAAAGCATGAGGCATTAATTGGCATTTTATTTATGAAAATAATGGAAAATAGGAGAAAATGAAGGTGAAACGTCACAGGTTGCATGTGAGGAGGAAATTGAAGGAAAATAAAGAAAATAGAGGCCTCAATGACAAAAGGCTTATGAGGATCAGTTCATAGCTTTTGCCAGTTCAGTCTTTGGCACTCTCATTCTATTCTCTCTCTCATACTCTTGGACACTTAGAGTTTTCTTGGAGCACTCTTGGAGGAGTGTTGCATACTTGGGATTTGGAGCAAGAAGGCAATGGAAAAGCAGGAAAGTGCAAGGGGACAGCAAGATCAACAACTACAGGGGGTTTTGCTTGCAAGTGCAGAGTTACATGTATGATTCCCTTGCTAGCTTTGGCATGCATGGCATATGCATGTGGTTTCTTAGTTATGATCTGTCATTGGCATGGAGGATTGCTTGGATTGACAGTGGTTTTGCCTAGCCTTGCCATTTATTGGATAGCCATGGTGTTGTGGGTTTTATATTTTGTTTTCTAGTTGGTGCTCATGTTCCTTATGGTTGCGGGTAGAGTTATTAGTTCCTAGAGCCTTGGTTAGACAAACGCTCTAGAAGCCCTGTAACAGTTTGGGTTGAGTTACTAGTCTTGAAAGCCTTGGTTGGACAAATCTAGAGCCCTCGGTGGGTTGAGTTACTAGTCCTGGAAGCCCTGGTTGGACAAATGCTTTGGAGCCCGGCAGCAGCTATGGGTTGAGTTACTAGTCCTGGAAGCCTTGGTTGGAACAAATGCTCTAGAGTCATGGACATCTTGGGTAGAGAGTGATCTGGTGATGGTTAGTGATATCCGACCGTGAGGTGGAATCTTTGGTTGAGGGTTGAGGTGCTTTGGCCTCTGGAAGCCCTGGTTTGGTCTTCTTGGTTTATTCCATGGGATCCCACATTCATGCTTGGAATATGGTGTGGGGGTGATTGGCTGAAAGAGAGATTGGGTTCGGCCCAATTTATGGTCGGTCGATTCGTGGAAGTCCCCGACTTGGTTGGATTTACATATGTTAATAAGAGCTCCTTTTCCTTTGGTATTTCATGAGTAAATGTGCTTGTCATTATGTGGCGTTAATTGTCGTTTCATCATTGATATATCTTTGGTTATTTGTTGGTTATAAGCATGTTTTATGACAATCTTGATGTATGTCTCTTATCATGTTTTGGTTAGTAGATGAAATATTAATGAATGAATGACCCAATAGATGACAATGCAGCTATTGGGAGGAGACTTCAGTCCTCCTTGACGATTCTCAGATAAGTATGAGATCCCTATGTTCAGATTTGTTGTTATGATATGTTTGACAAAATGCCTATCATGGCTGGTAGGGGTCAGGTCAAGTCCTTGTTCAAGTGTTTGCAATAGTAGCCTTGTTTCATTGCTATATCAATTCTAGAAGTTTCATGAAGTTTTGGGCAGAGGCCCGAGTCCTAACCCTGAAAAAATGGCTCAAAATTCGAGGTCATTGGCACAAAACTGCTTGAAAAAGGCCACAGTCGCATGGATGCCTTGCTGTGGGAGCGACTAGAGGGTCTCAGTCGCATGGTAAAATTGTCATGGGAGTGACTGGGGGTCTAGTTCAGCAAAACATCAAGTTGTCTCAGGGGTTGGGCACCTAGAAGGGTTGGCTGTCTCTTGAAGGTTTTGTAGCTCCTGAGGAAGTTCAGATTGGTCTTGTCTTGTCGATTCCACTTCCTTAACTATACCTGGGGAGTTGAATCATATCATAGTAACTCTTCGCCACATGCTTACCTCAGTTGGCCAGTTAGCTTGGGTAAATCTGGGAGGAGGGTGTTACAAGAGGATTATAAGAAGAAGTTGATGGGTAGATGGAGAATACATTTGAGGCACTTGTGGGGTTCGATTTCCTTGGAGGATTCGATATTTAGAGAGCCAACAATGTTGGAAGAATTCGAGCCTCAATAAGGAAGTAGAGACAATGAGGGGCAGAGATAGTGAAGCTGGAGGAGGATTTCCAGATCCAGCAAGTGCATATGTAGAGAGGCCGAGATTTCTCCAGGAGGTTGTGCAGTCCTAATGCAGAAGCTTCATTAGGCAATTTGATTTGCTGAGAAAGGAAGACGTTTTATGTTCCAGAGGTTGGCCAAAGGTTCCAGAGTGTCAGAGAAGCGTTCTCCCAGTCAGCAGTAGGCAGGATGGCTTGATTAATAGACAATTCAGGCAACACGTGTAGCAAGCATCCTCAAGTTGACGCAGAACCTGAGCAGGCCCAGTTGGACAACTTGCTTTTCAGTGGCAGTCAAGTATCGGGATTGCTCGGAGTGAGGGTAATTTCCCTCAAGATATTCTTGCTAGTATTTTTCTGTGCAAGATTGCCAGTTTCGACATCCAGATTGTACTCAGATAATTTCATTGTTGCATAATAATAAAAACCCTCAGTTGTTGCACCAGTGTTCCCAAGTTGGGTTTTTCTGGGGACATTGTCCAAAAATAGTTGTGTTAATTATTGTGTGCGTGTGCTAGAATTTTCTCAGTTTCCAACACTATTTTCTTCCACAGTTTATTGGTGAAAATTACAATGTGAATTATTTGATATTTGTTGTAGCAAATAAATTGTTAAATAAATTAACAATTAGGAAATAATTCCCAGTTGTTGTGATTGATGAAATTTTCACATGGTATCAAAGCGTGAGTGATTAGTCGAGAAGCTTAGAAACAGAGAAGGGAATTTCATTGTTTAGAGGGAGTAGCAGGTAGAAATTCTCAAAGATTGCACAGTACCCAAACAGGCAGTTCGAATTGTTGGGCAAGGGTTCGATTTTCATTTGTTGGTTTGCAGAAAAATCGATTTGCCCAGGATAGTGATTCCAGCTGTCAGAGGGAGTAGCAGCAGCTCAGTTTTTCACTGAGCAGATTGCTTGGTTGGACGCAAAGGGTTTTGCATCAGCAGAATCAGTGTCGGGTAGAAGAGGAAAGCACACACGAGGGAAAATTTCTCTCAGGGTTCTTGAGTTTTAGAAGTTTGAGTTTCCGACAGCATATTGGCAGTAAGTGAGAGCAGATTTCCTCACTCCAAAAGGGAATGTGAGTAGTAGTCCAGCAACCAAGTAGAGGGAAAGAGGGAGGTTTTGACAGATTCAGAGATGTCCACAGCAAGGCTCAGAGATCAGGACAGGTTGGAGGGAGCCTCTAACTATGTCATCTAGAAGGCTAGGATTTCCTTCCTTCTAGATGAACATAGCTTGAAGACCTATGCAAAAAATGTGGTAGCAATTCCCTAGGAGCCCGATCAGCTAAAGGAGTACAAGAAGGAAACGGCAAAGGCTAAGAGGATGATTTTGGATGGAGTCTGATATCATCTAGTCTCACGTGGCAGACAACGGAATGGCCAAGGAGATGTGTGATGCTTTGTCTAAGTTGTTTCAGAGTTCTTCTAAGCAACAGAATATGTTCCTCCAGGAGAAGCTGAGAAGTACAAGGATGTAGAAGGGCAAGAGCATAGATGCCTTTCTCAGTCGGATTCAGGAAGTACGGATCAGTTGTTAGTTGTTGGGGAGGCACCCCAACCCACAGAGCTTGTACGATTGGCACTGAATAGTGTCCCAGAGGATTGGCAGGCATTTGTTCAGAGTCTCTTGGGCAAAGATACCTTGCCGAAGTGGGATAGGATGTGGTCTAATCTACAATAGGAGTTGAGGAGGGCTATGTTGAAGAGTGCCATCAGCGGCAGCAACAACAACGGACCGAAGAGTGAGGAGGAGAATGTGGCCCTAGCATCTAAGGATCCCAGTCGAGGGCGGGGAGCATAAGAAGAAGAAGGACCTATCAAAGGTCAAGTGCTTTAGATGTGGTGATCTCAGTCACTATAGCACACAATGTCCTCTCTGAAAGAAGGACAAGCAGGAGAAGCAGGACTAGGCAGCAGCATCCGCGAAGATTGACAAGCTATCCTCCAGGCTGGAGGAAGAATTTGCCATGTTTGCAGCCATACCTCCAGGAAAGAGGTGGGGCAATTTGGAGTTGTAGTCTTAGAGATTGCAGAGATTGGGCAGGTTCCATTGAGGAGTCCACCTCATGGATCATCACCTAGCTATGGGGGCCAACAATATTCAGTAGCAGGATGGATCAGTGTCAAAGATGCAATCAGATTCCAGAGTGACAGTTGCAAACTAGTAGCAGTCAAGTGCTAGGGAGTGCAGTGCAAAGTTGGCAGCAGTGCAGAGTTAGCAGCAGCGCAAATTCCTTGGTGGCAGTGCAATGGCTAGTAGCAGTCAGATGCTCAGGAGACAAATGCATCATATTGAACACAGCTGATTCAATATTTTGGAAGCTTCTCAGTTGCAGTTGTTGTAGTTGCAGCAGCGACAGATGACAGGGAGTTGCAATGCAGATGCAAATGCAGAGTTCACGGCAGTATAGGAGTGTCAGCAACAGCACAGATGCAGCATCAGAGTTGCGCAGTGGTTGGTGGGCAGTGGCTAGACATAAACAGCATGACAAATGGATGATACAGAGACATGGTGTTGTACCAGTGGTGGTGCAACACTGGAACACCTTCCTCTCTCAAAGGGAGTGTTAGTTTTTGTAGCATCAAAGGTGTTCTAGTCTCGAAACATTATGGAGAGGCTAAAACACATGAGATATCCAAAACCCATAAATCGTTTCTGGAAATTCGACCTAGAGATAGCTCAATTAGATTATTAGCTGATTTTTAAATATTTCCTAAGTCTAAACTTAGGGAATATGGTTAACTAATCAGTATTAATTGAAATATGGTGTGAATCATCTAGAAACTCACACGGATTGACGGAGAATTAATTTGGGCCCTTGATTAAGTTCTAATCTTGGTCGTTGGTGCTCCAACAAAGGATTATAAGAAAAATTCGAAGGGTAGATGGAGAATACACTTGAGGCACTTATGGAGTTCGATTTCCTTGGAGGGGTCGATTTTCAGAGAGCTAGTAGTGCTGGAAGAATTCAAGTTTAGTAGGGAAGCAGAGACAATGAGGGGCAGAGACTGAAGCCAGAGGAAGATTTCCAGATCCAGCAAGTGCATTTGCAGAGAGGTCGAGATTTCTCCAAGAGCCTGCACAGTCCCAGCGTAGAAGCTTCAGCGGGCAATTTGATTTGCTGAGGAAAGAAGACATTTTCAATTCCAGAGGCCAAATAGAGGTTCCAGAGTGTTGGAGAAGCGTTCTCCCAGTCAACATCAAGCAGGACGGCTTGATTAACAAACGATCTAGGTAGCAAGTATGGCAAGCAGTGTTAGGTTGACGAAGACCCTACGCAGGCCTAGTTGGACGGCTTGCTTTTCAGTGGCAGTCGAGTGTCGGGATTGCTTGGAGTGAGGATAACTTCCCTCAAGATATTTTTGCCAATATTTTTCTATGCAAGATTTACTAGTTTCGGCATCCAAATTTTTCTCAAATAATATCATTGTTGCATAATAATAAAAACCCTCAACTATTGCACCATTTTTCCCAAGTTGGGTTTTTCCAGGAACATTTGTCCAAAAATAACTGTGTTAATTATTGTGTGTGTGTGCTAGATTTTTTCTCAGTTTCCATCGCTATTTTCTTCCGTAGTTTATTGGTGAAAATCAGAGTGTGAATTATTTGATATTTGTTGTAGCAAATAAATTGTTAAATAAATTAATAATTAGGAAAATAATTTCTAGTTGCTGTGATAGATGAAATTTTCACAACTCGTGGAAGTCAGCGACGAAAAAATTAAAAATCTCTATCAAATTGAGTGGAAAACTCATCCACTGCAACTAAAGCTGCAACCTGTTTCTTCTTCTTGTTAGGACACTTATTTGCATAGTGCCCAAACTTATGACATGCAAACCACTTGACTTTTTTCATGTCCTTTTACTATTCACGCTTTGACTTGGCCCCACTTTTAGGACCTTGCTTGGACTTTTTCTTGCCCTTTACCGAAAGAGCAACATATTTCTCATCATTTCCATGATATTGACTAACGGAGGCTAAACCAAGCCTCAATTCCTCCTGTAAAAAATCATCCCAAAGCCTCTCCCAATTGGGCATGTTTTCTCTAGCAACAATCCCTTGTACAAAGTTGTCCCATGATTTCGAAAAAGCATTCAAGGTTGTTCTAATCAACTCTGATTCCTCCACCTTCTCGCTAACATCACCCAACTCATCACACCCCTATGACACTCTAGTAAGGTATGATGTAATTGTATCAGTTTTAGTCATCTTGGTGTTCCTTAATTTCTCTTTTAACACCATTTCTCTATTTTGGTTTGAGCTCTGGTATAACTTGCACAAAGATTCCCACATCTCAAATGCATTCTTCTTACCTATAACATGAGGAAACACATGGTCTTTAATGGCATAAGGATAATCCTTTTGGATTTAACATTCTTTTTATTATATTTAGCCAAAAGTGTTGGATATGTTGAACACCTAATCCTCTATGGGTTGGTGTGGAATGTGAACAGCCACCGAAGTCCAAGAGACCACTTGGAATATGAATCCAAGGGTCACATCAATGTACTATAAATGTATATCATGTCAATAATATACGCAATTCAATGCTTATCTTTCACATTCATTGTTTACATTCCATGTGAGTTTAACATGGTATCAAAGCTGCAGGCATATTCTGCCCTGCTCAAGTTTGAGCCAATAGTTTTATGGTCTCATATGCCAGTCAGATCTGCATTTCTTCCCATCTGAGCGTTGCCCTCAAAATGTTCTGACCTTTTGCTATTTTTATTTGCCCAATTTATCTGTTGTCGTTTATCTGACTTTGGCAGGCCTGGAATCTCCTTTGCGTTGTCTGTGGGAAATCACCAGAACTTTTTTTGGTATGCATTGTACCCAAGTGGAAAATTTGTGTAACGCTTGACTCCTTAACGTTCCAGTTAGACTTACATACACACATCTATGTATGTGGGAGTTCAATGCGGCGGCTGCAGGCTAAAGTAGGAATGCACGACCCTGGAGTTTAGCAGCTTAACAATGGGAGCGATACATAGAATTGAGGTATTCTTCTACAGTCAGACAACAATCTTCAAAAACTGAAGGAGGCACTACAACTACTTTGTTGTTGAAGCGAAGTTCCCAGTATAGCACGTAGTGACCAGCACAACATTATGTCTACATACAAAATGGAATTGAGGTGCAACGTTGTGGAAATCAGTCACACGTAGCACATTGGTATCGAAGGTGTCTCAAAAGAAAAACGTCCTCCAGTCGTAGAAGGTGTCACAATAGAATTCCGGTATGAATTCCTTTATATGTGTTGATTGAATCTCCAGTAATTGTCTGCTACAATGCAGTCCTCTGGTTTATTGTCATGGCTCTAATGAGCTCAGAGAATTCACCTCCGCATACTGCTCTATCCCATGCAAAGATCGACCTTTCTTGGAGATCGATTTGACATGGCTTGTAATCCTCTAATGCCAAGTCGAAATTCCTCTTTTGCAGCCTCATCTCGGCTCGATTGGAATACGCTTTCACGTCGATTATTTACTATGATTTGGTGGTTATTATTTCACGATTGGTTACTCATTGGTTCTTGTTGTCAGAGTGGCTTACCAAAGTGAATGGTCGTTCATATAGATGTATATATCTATGTTATCTCCACTACTGTTATCTTTGTTTTTGCGTTTTATGCTTCCCGATCTCAATCTGTAGGTTCCACTTTGCGTATAGTTGCATAGGATCGACATAAGTGATTTGTGCCATAAATGTTAATAGCATACTACTCAAGGATTCCTCCTGGTGATTCTGGTGTCTAGAACCCTACGTTATCTCCGTTACCCCCTGATCTCCGGTCTCTTAGACTTCCATCGCTATGGACCACAGATGTACCATTTAACAATATCGAAACCATTTCTAGTGTGAAAAGGGACTTTTGTCACCACAAAGAGTGTTGTAAATGCGAATGCCTCTGGTGTGATTGTTAGGTTGTTCCCAATTGCACCTTGCCTCCACAGAGCTCCCTCCTCCTTTCTCTGCCAAAGATATAATATACATCGAATCTAAATTATCTCCACATCGCCTCATAGATATTTCCGTTGTAACTGCTCCTGTGTTTCACCTATTCTGCTCTGAGAACGAAAAATCCCTTTCTTCTCCTTATAGCCAGTGAGTGGGTCAATCTGTCTTTTCAGCACAGATTTTCCTAAAATCTAGTAATAATTTTTGTTCAGGAGGATTTTCATGCCCTCACGGTCCTTACAGGTGAATCGATTCATAATTTTCGTCATCAAGGCTGCATTCTTCTCTTTTCTAGTCAATTTTTGTGGGGTTTCTCATAATATTTGGCAGCTAGAATGAAGTTAACTGTGAAAACTTTGAAGGGAAAACATTTTGAAATCAAAGCCCAGCCAAATGACTGGTTCTAACCAGAATAAAATAGACAGGTAACACTCTTTTCTCTCTCAATAGTCGGCTCAAACAATGGAACTACCAACAAGCATAAGAGTTGTGGTTTTACACACATGCAAGGATTTTTCAAGTTGGAAAATTAGAGGAAGCAAAGCCCAACTAATCTACAAATTTAAAGTTGAAAGAGTTTTTAGTGCACTTTCAAGTCAATACGGGATAGTCAGTGACTTTATTCACATCAAAACGCTTATTTTTTAACTCGAAATCAAGTATTGAGTTGCAGGTGTACATTTGTTTGAACTCCCTATTGTATAATTCAATTGCAATGTATTGAGTTGGCATTGCTTCCTCCTCATTGGTTAATAGTTGTGCTCAGTTTGTTTAAAGTGCAAGTTTGATAATGAAGAAAATGACCAGCCTTGATAATACATTAGAGTTGTTAAATACTCTGATACATTCCAGTGTTGATGGGATGGTAAAATCAGTAAGGACACTCTTTCTGACATTAAAATTTGTCTACAAAATGCACAAGAAAATATGGAATTTTTGCAGTTGGAGTCCCAGCGTCAGCGAGATGAGCTACAACAAAAGAGTCGCCATTTTGAACCTGTTTTTGTTCAGAACATTGAGACAAACTCCCATCAACAGCAAATCAATATTGGTGATCTAGTACCCAATGATGGAACAGATTTGCAGAAAGAAGCAAAAGTTCAGTCTGCACTTCCCAAACCCATCATCAGACCTTGGGAAGAGCTTGTCCATAACAAACACAAAACTAGTCTTGGATATGACAAGGATGTGTCCTTTCATATTCCAAACTATTCCAAGCCCATTCAATTTCAAAGTGTTGGGTTTCTTCATGACAATTCACCTTCAATTGTTTCATATTCTGGTCCTCTTCCACAGCAGCCACAACAGAATGTTAAATGCCAACATTATGACCAAGTTGGCCATCTAAAAGATCATTGTTTTGATCTTCATCCAAGTAAGCATTGTGGTCAGTGTACTCATTCTTCACACAGATGCTTCAAAAACAAGCCTCCTACAAGAACAAAGATTCATCTTGGATGGATCGCTTCTTGGCAATGGGCTTCAACAACCAAGAAGATATTTCACTCATACAACAAGATTTGTTCTCGAATACTAAAAAGTCTTACAGTTGAGATCTCTTCTTCTCACCTTGTATCTGACAAGGGGAGAAGTGATGGTCATATACAAGCTTCAAAGCCACATCAAGCAAACTTGAGCCACAATTTGCCATACTAGATTTAGAGTTGTAGCTAGAGATAGAGATGCCACTGAGCATGCCTTTGGTTGGTGGTCAGCCTTAAACCATCTATGCAGGGTTAAGACTTCCCTTCAAAGAATTGGAGACACTTCCTCTAGTAGAAGACTTCAGCTTCTTGCTAATTTTGGAAGAGTTCCAAGAATTGCATTAAGCGTTTCAGAGTTGGTGGTCATCCTTAAACCACCGCAGGTTGTAGACCTCCATGTTTCAGGTTAAAGGTCTCCCTCTCCAAATCATTAAGGGCACTTCCTATACCAGAAGACTTCATCTTCTTGCCAGTGTTGGAAGAGTTTCGGGAACTGCACTAAGCGTTCCAATGTTGGTGGTCATCCTTAAACCACCCCCTCATACCACCATTTCAGAGAGCACATTCAGCCTAGTGTTGTCATCCATATTTTTGCACATTTTGTATTACAACTCTCTTCTTGGACTCATACATACCCTTTCGGATTAAGGGGGGAATGTTCGACACCTAATCCTCTATGAGTTGGTGTGGAATGTGAACAGCCATCAAAGTCCAAGAGACCACTTGGAATATGAATCTAAGGGTCACATCAATGTATTATAAATGTATATCATGTCAATAATATACGCAATTCAATGCTTATCTTCCACATTCCTTGTTTACATTCCATGTGAGTTTAACATGATCCGTATGAATTATAACAGCCTTTTCAACTATGTCCCACAATTCCTATTCCTCCAAAATCATTACTATCATCTCATTCCATGGGTTAAAATTTCTCGCCCCTTCCAATCCATCCTCAAATCTCAACCTGTAGCTATGACCTGCTCAACTAATAACGACGCCCAAAACCTCTACTTGATGAACAAACCTTGTAACTCTCTTGCAAACCCTTGTGTCTTTTTGCTTCTTTCTGGTTCCCCCCCTCCATTATTGCTCTGATACCATGTAAGTTTTACTTGACCCAATCACAGGTTTTCAATCCCAAATAAGTTTCTCAGTTTCTTGCTAGTTAGGGTTTAATGCTCATTCACAAATGCATTCAAAATTAATCTTATGAAATAAAACACATTGAATTCTTTACTTTAAATACTAAGCAGAAACTTAACAAATCAATCTCATAAATGACACAGAATTTTTTCGGCAATGCCCCTGGAAAAGCCCCAAAGGGAAAACCAGCCGCGAGAAAAATTTATTAAGGCTTACAGAGAAATGAATTTACAGCGAACTTTTCCAACCAACAAATGCATTACGTATCTCATTTTTTGTGCCAAACTCCTCAAAATCTATGTTGTCAATCAGCCTCTATTTCTGTGAAAGGTGCCTCAATTTTTGTGCAGTCAACAACCTCAAAATCTGTGCAGTCAATCAACCTCAATTTCTATGCATTGTGCCTCAATTTCTGTGCAATCAACAATCTTGAAATATGTGCAGTCAATCAGCCTCAATTTCTATGCAATCAACAACCTCGAAATCTGTGTGATCAATCAGCCTTGATTTTTATGCATTGTGCCTCAATTTATGTGCAATCAATCAGCCTTGATTTATATGCACTATGCCTCAATTTTTGTGCAATCAACAGCCTCGAAATCTGTGCAATCAATCAGCTTCTATTTCTATGCACTATTCCTAGATTTTCGTGTAGTCAACAGCCTTGAAATCTGTTCAAGGTTCTGGAATGTTATCCTAGGTTTGTGTGCCAAGTCTCTTGGAATTCATGCTGCTCCTTCTCCTTTTCCTTTAGCTCATCTTCTCCTCTCTCTCTCTCCTCAGAATGAGAAAATGAACAATGATATGTCTTTTCCTTTGGACCTACTTTTTGTCTCATTAAAACGGTTGTAACTAACCCTTGATAAGGTCTAATGGCTCAAATTGAATCCTATCCATTAGGATAAACAGTTGCGTTATAACTGCTCATTGACACGGCTTAGGGCACTTTAAGTCACTTTATTAATTAATGATGCATAAAACGCCACTTAACTTTATATCACATAAAGTTAATGTCCCAGGGACCACTTTGGACACTCTTCCACATGTTAGACACCAAGCCAATGGAACGAACAAAGTTCGTTCTTCAAGTTAAATACTCCAGAAGATTTGGAATATAAAGATCTCCATTAAGGATACAAGAATATATATTAAAATGTATGAATGAAAATGATGATACGAATGAGAGTGACGGACCTGCTTATATACTACGCAAGTACCTCTTCATGGAAAGTCATGTCCCATTTAGATGTTGATTTGGGGTAGCATCAGATGTGCTCTAGCCGTGAAAATTGGTGGAGAGGCTAAAGCACATAAGATCTCCAAGACCCAAAAATGGTTTGGGCAGATTCTACCCAGTTTAGGAGATAGTAAAATAATTAATATTTTTAATGGAGTTCCTAAGTCTAAACTTAAGAAAAATAAAATATTAATTGGTATTAATATAAAACTGGGTTAGAAGGCTCCAAAGGACATGGATCAAGCCAAATCTAATCTTAGTTGTTGATAAGAGATGTAATCTCGGTCATTGAAGGACCAACAGGAAAAGTATAAGAGGAGGCTTGAGGGTCAGTTGGAGAATACACCAGAGTGATTAGTCATTCGATTTTCTAGAGCGGGGTTTGCTAAGAGAAATTGAATCAGTGATCAGTTTGCAGTGACGGATAGTGAGTAAGAGACAGAGGCAGAGATAGTGTCGGAAGACCCAACGCAAAGGCAAAGAGGCAGACGCAGAAGCCAAAGGGAACCACGTAGAGCCTAGTAGAGACAGCGGAGAGGCCAAGAGGGCCTGCGTCATCCACGAAGAGGCTACAGGAGTGACGCAGAGAGCCAGACAGACTGGGCAGAGCCTCAGAGAGCTGACACAAAGGCCAAGAGGGCTGACGCAGTGCTTCAGTTGTGCTGGAAAGGGTTTCATGGGGCAGACTTTCTGAATATATGCTTCCGAATAGAGAGGTATTATTGTCGGATTATTTTCTCTATCGGGTGAGCCAATTTGGCACCCAGTTGTACTCAAGGAAAGACTGCATAATAAAATAACCCTCAAAATTGTTGCACCGGTTTTCCCAAGTTGGGTTTTTTCCTGGGACGAGTTGTCCAAAAATAATGGTGTCACTTGTGTGTTTGCTATTTCTTTCAGCGGTTGGTCTGTAGATGGTTGAGACTGTATTGTGTTTATTTCGATATTTAAATGTTTAAATAACTTGTTCGTAATTAACAAGTAGGAGAAATAAACTAGAGAATACAAATAAAATTTCTAATGGATAATACTTAGAAATTTCAACATGGTATCAAAGCATGGTTTCAAATCACGGGAGAGCTGAAGGCACCAACGGAAGCAGAGCATTTGCAGCAGAGACAGTTGTCCCGAGTGACAGAAGTTGTTCCTTGCAGAAAGCGGCAGAGAAGGGTTGACGCAGAGGGATTGCGTCATTAGTTCGTGCTAGAGAGAGGCCAACGCAGAGGCTGAGGAGGGCAAAGAAAGGCTCACAAAGAGCCACGCAAAGGCCAAGAGGGTTGACAGAGTTTGCTAGGGGAGCATTTCATCCAGTGTCGAGATTGCGCAGAGCCTAGAGGTTTAGTCCTTCAGTTACTGGGGAATAGGAAGTTGTGGGCAGATTGCGGGGAGTGAAGTTGGTGGGGTGTTGTCGTTGTCGAGTCAAAAGAGTACCTAACGGGCAAAACCAAGGTAGAGGGAGTCGCTACCTAGGTAGATTTCTAGAGAAGAAATCCATATCAATATTGTAGGTGCATGTTGATTTGGGGTAGCATCGGAGGTGCTCTAGCAATGAAAATTGGTGGAGAGGCTAAAGCACATAAGATCTCCAATACCCAGAAATGGTTTGGGTAGAATCTAACCAATTTGGGAGATATTAAAAAAATTAATATGTTTAACGGATTCCCTAAGTCTAAACTTAGGGAAAATAAAATATTAATGTGAATTAATATAAAACTGAGCTAGAATGGTCCAAAAGTCATGGAGCAAGCCCAATCTAATCTTAGTCATTGATTAGGGACTTAATCTTGGTCGTTGAATTGTCAACGAGAAAGGTATAAGAGGAGGCTTGAGGGTCACTTGGAGAACACACCGAGTTGATCAAGAATTCGATTTTCTGGGGCAGGGCTTGTTGAGGAAATCGAAGGAGTGATTAGAGTTGCAGCTGAGGGGCAGTGAATACAAAAGCAAAGAGGCAGAGAGGGTACTGAGAGCATCAGCGCAGAAGCCTGGAGAGAGGGACGCAAAGCCAGCTAGAGGACACACAAAGCCAGTCAAGGCCCACGCAGAGGCAGCCAGGAGCTGCGCAGTGCCAGAGAGAGCCAGCGTGGGTGACACAGAGGCTCTAGAGGCTGACGCAGGGTCTCCAGAGGCTAACGTAGGGCAAGTTGCGATGACATTGGGCCAGAGAGACTAACACAGTCCCTAGAGGCAGACGCTGGAGATTTTGTGGGGCAGATTGGAGTTGAGAGTTGTGGGATTGTTCATCCGGGGTTTTAGCCGGAATATCTGTCTCCAACTAAGAGGTACTACTGTCGAGATCATTCTCTATTGGGTGAACCAGTTTGGCACCGAAATTTTATTCTGAAACTACTTAATAATAAAACCCTCAGTAGCTGCACTGGTTTTCCCGCATTGGGTTTTTCTGGGGACATTAGTCCAAAAATAACGGTGTCACATGTGTGCTTGTTTTTCCTTTAGTTGATGATATGTATGTGTTGAGATTGTACTTGTATTTATTTTCAGTATTTACATCGTAAATAACTTGTTAATTAATGGAGCAAGTAGGAAGAAATAAATCAGAAAGTACATGAAGGATTTCTAACAGTTAGACTTAGAAATTGCATCAGTGCATAGGAGATCGAAGAGGTGCGACTCGACGGTTGGCAGGCAGACTTCCAGGAGGGAAATCGAGACTCAGAGGGAGTCTAGCAGAGAACTTCCAGACAAGAAGTAGCGACTCAGAGGGAGTCGAAGAGAGAACTTCCAGAGGGAAGTAGAGACTCGGCAGAGCCATCAAGACAGGCTGGACAGGGCGTCGAACTTTGGGGTCTGGAAGGCCAGGATCCTATCCATTCTAGATAGACATCGCATCAAGGCCTTCGCCTTGAGAACAGTGGCTATCCCAGTTGACCCGGCTGATAATGAAAAGTACAAGGAGGCAATGGCCAAGGCGAAATGCATCATCCTTGATGGGGTCAAGGATCGTGTTCCAGCATATTTCCGAGAAGGATACGGCAAAGGAAATGTGGGACACCTTGAAGATGTTGTACCAGCATACCTTGGTGCAGAGGAAGATGTTACTGGAGAATCAATTGCGGTCATACCAGATGCAGAAGGGGGAGCAAATAGATGACTTCCTCGGTAGATTGAAGGAGATTTGAGACCAACTGACTTCCATAGGGGCCACGCCAAATCAGGAGTTGATGGTGAGGACCACACTAAATGCAATCTCTGAGGAGTGGGAGACATTTGTCCAGAACATTCTGGGCAAGGTGAATCTTCCAGATTGGGAAGAACTGTGGGCAGCTCTTCGCCAAGAAGAGATCAGACGATTGTCCAAGATGGGAAGTAGCAGCAAAGGAGCCCAAATCAAAAAGGAAGAGGAAGAGGATGCAGCTCTGGCATCTGTGGGGAAGCGGGAGAAGAGGAAGAAAAAGGACCTCTCCAAGATCAAGTGCTTCAACTGTGGGGAACTGGGGCATTATGCAAAACAGTGTCCGAGGAAGAACACTAAGGGAGAGGCGTCTGACTCCAAGGCAGCGCTGGCGAGGCGGAAAAGGAGGTAGAGGAGGATGACGATTGTGCTAAGAGTGCTCATGTACCTCTAGAGAAAAGGTGGGGAGACATTGAGCTATAGTCAGGAAGACAACAGGCGATGAGGCGCAGGATCCTTAAGGTACCCAAACTCTTGGATTATACCTAGCTACGGTAGCCCCGAGGAGAGAGTAGCAAGATGACGGATGTCGATAGGAACAGATGCAGATGAAGTGGCAAAGAGTGCTACAGTGCAGTAGTCCCGAGCAGCGCAGAGCTAGTAGGCTG
Source organism: Pinus taeda (assembly GCA_000404065.3). NCBI lineage: Eukaryota > Viridiplantae > Streptophyta > Pinopsida > Pinales > Pinaceae > Pinus > Pinus taeda. Next base: position 262,966 of record APFE030934106.1, on the reverse strand, counting down.
TAGCAGTGCGAGAGGCACAAAGGAGGTTGCAACAGTGCAGGCTGACACAGAGAGGTTTGCAGTGGTGCGAGCCGCAGGGAGTTGTTGCAGCAATGGAGAGGCAGTAAAGGGAGCACCTGATAGCGACAGCGAGCTTCAACATCGGGAGTGTTTTTAGCCTAACAGGGATGTCAGTAGTTGGGTGGATCAGTTACTTACTTCTCAGTAACTGAGTTGCAGTGTAGTAGCAATAAACAGAGCACGATGCAACATGATGAGAGGGGGTTGCAGTGCAGATGCAGTGTTGGGAGAAAGGACCAGCAGCAGCACAGATGCACATGGAGTTGTCGTATGGATGTAACAATGGCAGAGGCAGAGCCATGGGCAGCAGTACAGGATGCATTAGTGCAGAGGATGTTGGGCAGGGAGGCCTAGCATCAGCACAAGTACCAGTGCCGTATAATCAGAGTGATGCTCAGTTGGAGTACTACAAGAGCACTGTCCTCACTAAGAGGGAGTGTTGATTTGGGGTAGCATCGGATGTGCTCCAGCCATGAATATTGGTGGAGAGGCTAAAGCACATGAGATCTCCAACACCCAGAAATGGTTTGGGCAGATTCTACTCGGTTTAGGAGATATTACAATAATTAAATATTTTTAATAGAGTTCCTAAGTCTAAACTTAGGAAAAATAAAATATTAATGGGTATTAATATAAAATCGGTTCAAAAGGTTCCAAAGGACATGGATCAAGGCAAATCTAATCTTAGTCGTTGATTAGAGATGTAATCTCGGCCGTTGAAGGACCAACAGGAAAAGTATAAGAGGAGGCTTGACGGTCAATTGGAGAATACACTAGAGTGATCAGTCATTCGATTTTCTAAAGCGGGGTTTGTTAAGAGAAATCGAACCAGTGATCAGTTTGCAGCGAAGGGCAGTGAGTACGAGACAAAGAGGCAGAGATAGTGCCGGAAGACCAGCGCATAAGAAGAAAGGCAGATGCAGAAACTAGAGGGAGCCACGCAGAGGCTAGCAAAGATAGCGCAGAGGCCAGAAGGGCCTGCGTCATCCAAGCAGAGGCTGCAGGAATGACACACAGAGCCAGAGCCTCAGAGAGCTGACGCAGGTGGTTTTGAGGCTAATGCAAAGGCCATGAGGGCTGACGCAGTGCTTCAGTTGTGCTAGAGAGGGTTTCGTGGTGCTTTTGAATAGAGAGGTATTACTGTCGGATTATTTTCTCTGTCAGGTGAGCCAATTTGTCACCCAGTTGTACTCAAGGAAAGACTGCATAATAAAATAACCCTCAGAATTGTTGCACTAGTTTTCCCAAGTTGGGTTTTCCCGGGGACGAGTTGTCCAAAATAACGGTGTCACTTGTGTGTTTGCTATTTCTCTCAGTTGTTGATTTGTAGATGGTTGAGGTTGTATTGTGTTTATTTTGATATTTAAATGTTTAAATAACTTGTTCGTAATTAACAAGTAGGACAAATAAACCAGAGAATACAGAAAAAATTACTAACGAGTAATACTTAGAAATTTTAACAATAGACATGCCTATTCAACACAAATTACTAATTACCTAATCATTATTACAATTATCATCATTATTTATATTTAATATATTTTATTCATAACATTGCCTTCCCCTTCAAAAAGCTTTGTCCTCAAAGCTTGCTGATGAAAAGGCTTGATTTCTTTTTCTGTTTCGAATGTCTTCTCATCTCGGAATTGTCATCTTCGTTGATACAAGTTGATATGATCTTTTAAGAGATAAACAAAATTGCCACGCTGAGAAGGGATTTGACCATCCTAAATCAATCTTTTGTGGAATCTTGCGATTACTGAAAACTTGAGATGGATTTTTATCACAACACTGAATTATGGTGACATCGACGTTCTTGGGAACATAAGTCACTTGTTTCTGGTTGAGATATCGCTTTTATAATTTGGATGGCAATAAGGAATTCTTGTGATATGATCTCTCAATTTGTTTGTGGTAATTTCGTGGTTTATTGAAGGAATCTGATTTCTTTCAGGTACAAAAGTCGCTTGATTAATTGCAAAATTTTCACTTGAAATTTTCATTGCTTGAACTATGAGTACATCTTCGCTTCAACTAGTTTATCCTCTTCTGGAATAGTGATATTTACTGGATCGGTATCCATTCCCTTATCTTCAACTTGGACTGTTACGGCTGGGGATTTCAATAATTCTTCTTGAGTAAGTTGTTCTAAGTTCTAACTTGTCTTTTAGCAGCTTTTTCTCACTTTAAAGCTTCTTTATCTGTGTAAGAAGGTTTTGATTATGATTCCTTAGATGTGAAAGTTCTTTGTTTTCTGAATTGTTGACTTTAGCCTTAATATCCTTCTCTTCATCTTTTAAACTTTTGATTTGTTCTAATAAATTTTTATTAAGGTTCTTTAAACGTAAATTTTCCTCTTCTTGTTCAGATAGGTGCTTTTTGAGTTCCTTCTTTGTGACCTTAGTCTTTTTGACTGGTGCAATTAATTTTTCAACGTGGTCCTTGAGGCAAAAAAATTTTGTCCCTTTCCATTACTTCTTTGTAATGTGTATTAGCGAGATTTTCATATTCCTCTTGTAACACTTTCTTGTTTTGTCGAAGTTTGACTATTCTATCTTTCTTTTGATCTTTCAACTGCAATTTCTCGGTACATTGGATTACATCGTTTTGTAGGGGTGATGGGCGTTTATCTTGTAATTTGGATTTCGTTTTCTTCATTTCTTTATTAAAATTTGTATGTTGTAACTTATATATTGACATTAATTGTTCTATATCTCTTGAATTGATTGTTTTTGTGCATCAATTAGAAATTCAACTAAGGTAAAAGTTATTTGTGCAAACCATATTTTGATTTCTGAATGACTCTTGACAATTAGAATATACCTCTAAACAAAAAGGACATCTTGAAAAGAAACCCATATTTTTTTCCTTTTTCTTCACTTCTTTTAACTTTGTATGAAACCTTCTATGAAAATATATATTTCTTTTTGTTAAATACCCTTTTTTTTATTTTACCCTCTTTTGTTAACCTTTTAAATACTCCTTTATCTAAATCTATATATTCTCTTTTCAATAATTCGTGCATGTATTTTTAATAAAGTTGGCTAGGTCTTAAACTCTTAATAAATTTTTAATAAAACTAACCTTACTTTCCGTTTTTTTAATACCTTTTTAATCTAAAATTTAAAGTACTTATTAACTTTTGACTACCCTTATTAATCTTCTCTTTCCCATTGTTTTGAGAATACGATGACATTAACCAATAGTCACGACTTATAATATAGAAATGTGCCCCTTGCGTTTCCACCCGAAATTCGACTAAATTCAACTTCTATATTTCTCCCAAGTGACCGACAAGCCTGTCGAAATTGTCGACGCTGACGGCGGCAATCTAATTGGCGGGTTAGTCGATTACATAAACCACTGTAAGATTTATACAGAGAGTGCGACAACAAGACTATGCAGTGCGACGGAAGTTTCGAGTGGATAACGATTGCGGAAAGGCAGATAGGGATCGTCCTTGTGATGGCGCAATACACAGTGGGGGGAAATAATGGACGAAAATTCGATTATTGGAACAGGAAAACGATGGGGACATGAACAGGACAGGCAAGATGGTGAGACAACGCTAGATGAGGTAAGAAAACGACGAAGAGGATGCAAAAGTTGTGACTCTGGTAGTTGGGCAGTCATGCGGCTTGTGTATTGCGGGCTACGTGGTGGAAAGCGGCATCGGCAGCGAACCTGTGCTACGGTAAAAGACATGGAGCAGTGGTGGTTGCAAAACACTGGATAGGTAGATAAGCATAATGGCAATGGCAGTGTTGAGACCCAGTGATGGTGGATGTGGTTGCGGACCAAGGTCGGGACACAATTTTGCACAGGCGGTAGCTCTCGGCAACAACGGCGGTAGATGGTTGTATGGCAATGTAATTTTTATGTATTTATATTTTTTTATATAATTTTTTTTCTATCTTTATTTTTATAATAATCTTTTGACCCTTTATTTTATATTTTTTCTTGACTTTGTTTTTATTTTTTTATTTTTATTTTCCTATATATTTAATATTATTTATGTTAATTTTTTTTAATTATATTTTTTTATATATAATTTTTCTTTTTTTTTAATGATATATTCTCCTTTTTATTTTCTTTAAAAAATGGCACCTCTGACGAACTTAGCGACGGAAAAACTCCAAAAGTGTAGTGAAACGCTTCAATCTTGACGACAACAATGTTGACGAAACTTTGATGGCCAAGAGCCTGGATCGAAGAGCACAGCGTTGTGCAGCAGTGGAGCGACCAAAGGATCAAACAGCTCTGATACCAAATAGAACGAACAAAATTCGTTATTCAAGTTAAATACTCCATAAGGTTTGGAATATAAAGATCTCCATTAAGGATACAAGAATATATATTAAAATGTATGAATGAAAATGATGATACAAATGAGAGTGAGGGGCCTGCTTATATACTAGGTAGGTGCCTCTTCATAGAAATTCATGTCCCATTTATACATGCCTCTTCAACACTAATTACTAATTAATTAATCATTATTACAATTATCATCATTATTTATATTTAATAGATTTTATTCATAATAGCGAATGTGGAAGACACTTGTGCGCGCTAACTTTTTCAACAATTAATTGTGTTTACTCTTCTTATTGGTTGCGATAAATGCTAAATTGCAATTGCATCAACTAGACACAGAACATCATAATGCAATCAAGGGAATATTCACCATCAGACACAATAACAAACATCCTTAGAACCCCTTATTCAGTTTTGAGTGGATCTACGGCACAAACCAAAGAACTTCAATTTTATTATGAGTGTTTCTCTCAAAATAACAATGCCCAAATATATTTTGAAACCATAGTGATCTTCATTGGAATACTAAATGTGCAATTATTTGAATGGCTCATAAGGATAAAGCTTTCCTTTGAACCATGAATCTTCAAATCTTGCAATTTACATCTCTTTCACAAATTATACTTCGACAAATTTGCAAAACTGCTTTAAATAATTACTAAAACAAAAACAAAGTTGGAATACATTAAAGCATTCCATTATAATATCACTAAACAAGTGATTTTTTTTTCACTCCAAGTTGTCCCATCATCTTCCACTAATGTGCCAACTCATGCTCCCATCTTGAACTAAAAGGTTTATGGCTCTTACTTTCCAATTAAAATATTCTTCACTTATTCTTTTGTAACATTAAAACAAGTGCTACATAGTAGCTTGTCCCTGCCCCTTTGTAAAAAAATAGTGAAACTAATTGATTATTGTGTTATATTAAATTTAATTAAAATAATTAACAACTAAGCTTTGTAAATATAGTTGTAAATTGTATCTTTAGGGAAGGATTGATTTCTATGTATTTCAAAACCTTGAAAATTATCATTTCATATACATTTTAACTTAAAATTAGAATAATATAATGTATTATTTAAATAGCTATTACAATATATAGTTTGTTTTGGATGCTCTTTGAAATATTAAATGATCTTGAAATATTAAATTTATAACTATATTAAGTAAATATAGAATGGTAAAACATAATTTAATACCATAAACATATAAATTAAAAAAATAAAGAAGATTAATTTTTACAAATTTATATTTATAGAGATTACAAAATTAGCTTACAAATTATTAGACCTTTTCATGTTAATTATAATATTAATTTTTTTAATTAATATAAAAAATGATTGTCCACTTAATAAATAAATGTATCAATTACCTAATTATGTGATGTCTCACTCACTTAATATGGAATGCAATAAAACAAAAATAAAATTTGATGTGACCCATGTACTCTTGGTTCAAATAATTATAGAATGCAATAAAAACAAAAACAAAAATCGATGTGACCCATGTACTCTTGGCTCATTATTTGAGGCATTGGGCAATAACATGTCCAAATTGACAACCAATCCCATGAAAGATAAATGTCAATAAAATAAATTGCAAAAAAATAAAAAAATAAAATTGCACTTTGTTGAACTGAAAAATATTTCTCATGTTTGACTAAATTAATAGACAGTCAACAAATACCCAATGCATAATACCTGCCTAGGGGCAGGGATAATAATGCACAAAAAGAATAATTCCACTTTACCAAAATTTCTCATTATGATAAATGAGATATGGAAGTTGAATATGTGGTATTCAACGTGATATTTTCTTTTAATGAAACGCAATGGAATACCTTAAATGGAGCATAGGTTTGATCGGGAGATCCGCTTCTCTTTCTTCACATGTATGGGTCGTTGCTTGAATGTATGTCAAATCATTCATATAGTGACAGATCATTGGTACAATAGATTTGTGGAGATTTTGCAGATTAGGTTAGAGGTGCAATCATTGTTTCAGCGGGTGTGCAGCCATCCAGATAGAGCCTGACTCCGACAGTGTGCCAACCAAAATCTTGAATAATGATGATAAATAGAGTTAATCAAGAGTCAAGACTCAACTTCCTTGTAGCTTGAATTTTCTTGGACGTCCAAAGATTTGAGATTTTGAAAGATTAATGAGGGCCAAAATGCCTTTTAATGTTTTCAAATAAAATTGGTGAGCTACGAGCTATGGCTACAAAGAGGTAGAGTGGATCTTGGCTAAAAATGTTGTTACATGAACATTGCTCCATATGTGCCATAAGAACTTGTCAATCCTTCACAAACCTTGAGTGTACATCTTAATACCTATCCTCAAACGATATGGCATATATTCTCACAAAGGTAAGGATGGATGCCAGTAAATCTTTCAAGGCTTTTAAATATCATCATAGTGCCTGATTATTTACCCCAAATGATAGTACAATCTGAAACTTTGGACACGTTTCAGCTAAGCTACATCAGTGCTCTTTTAAATATTGATAAATACATTTTCAGCCCATGTATGAATGCTACATAAAGTTAAAATTGCAACCATTCCAAATGAATCAACATTGAGCCTGATTATCAAATTATGTCGTTTCTCCCGACAAATAAGATAGGTACTTCATTGATAAAAGGATTCTCACAGCCTTTATAGCTTGGGATCGGTAAATAAGTGTGCTTTAAGCTATGATCGGGGGTTCAAATAACAAGTTCTCGAACATAAAACATTGCATTAAGCCATATCCTCTTCTATTACGATACGCCATCCATCCAGAGGGACATTTGCTGCATATATCTCTTTGCCATACTCATCCAAAACCGTAAATGCTACTGAGCGACGACAGGACACAATAACAAAACTACATCCACTTGAATGGGGATTTGTTTGTGCATGCGCTTTGCTCGATATGAGTGCACCAATAGGACAGAATCCAGATTGTCACCAAATTATTGGATCCATCCTCATAGATTACGAGCTCTGGTTGAAGGTTTCTTTTCTCCAGAACAGTGTTCAAGAGCAACGCTTCACATCCTATTGATATGGGTGAAACCAAAAAGCTTCTTCCTAACAAATCTCAGGCAATACTCACATTGTGTGTTGTTTATCTCACACCATAGCATACCGTGGCCTTTTCAAAGCTCCTACTTGGACTTGCTTTCATATATCTCATTCTAAAGCTCAACTCTGATAATATCACGCTCTCATATCTTTCTTGGTCATGGTTTTGATACAACATTAAGAATCAAGCAAGCAAGACAAGACAAGCAAAATGGCAAAAAAGGCCTTAAGCCATTCTCATATTCATTGTATTGATCTTAGGTTCTGAATTTATAATACGTCAATTCGACAATTGGAACATAACAACTCACCAGTGGATCATGACAATGCCTCATCATGGATAAGGTTTACAACTCATGCTTATGTGGTCTCGGACTTTGTGATTGTCTAGAGACTCAGTGTTATAGGGGTTGCAACATTTCCATTCGATTTTGTCAAGTATGAGGGCATGGAACTGGCATTTAATCAAGAGCACCAAGCCCTCTATATACCTCGATGTTGGTGCCAATGATTGTTGAACTCCTCTATCAAGACCCTAGTAAAAATGTATCATCATTCAAACAAAATCTCAATTTGACATGTTAAGCTTTTTCTATCTTATTTTAATGCTTAGAGAGTGATATTGATGATGAGGATCCCAATATAGGCAATGATTTTCATGGTACGTAGTACTAGTTATTTATTGTAGTATGATTTCTTTGGAGACTAGAGGCCATTTAGAGCCTATTTGTTGATGTATTTTTGGTTCATAGTTGTATTGCACTCGGTGCTATATTGGTTATATGCACTAGTTGTATGATGGAGTTTGTATCATCATCATGTAAAATTACAAAAAAAAATAGTTTCTAAATTCTAAAGAGATTTGAATCTTTCCTTATATTTCACTTTTGCATGTAGTAATTCACTAATGTTTTATACACACACGCATAATGTGTCCTCCATGTCTTGTTTCCAAGGTCATCCTGTCTCGTGTAGGTGTTGATGTTTTTGCAATTTGCAACATCAAGCAGACATTCTCCCACGTGGACATGCTGATTTGACTAAGGGGGAATGATACATTCACCTATATGGCCATGTCAATTTGGCTAGGGGTGAATGGCCCAAAGCAGTGTTTCTCCCATTAGCTCTAGTGTCTAGCTCAGGGAGATTCACCCACAATACTCACATTCCCTGCTCCGAGATGGAGTGATCTATTTTTTTATAGAGCAAGGTCGATTTGTTTATTTAATGGGGGGCTTTCACCCACTATTGGAATAAAGTTTAAACAATTCTAGTCTAATGTTGAGTTGTAATGTAGGCTCAATTAGTGAATGGACTTCTTGTGGGTCTACTCAGCATTAGAGCTCTATATAAATAGATGTGTGTGTGAGGAGACAATCATCAACATAGCAAGCTCATTTTCATATCCTTTCTAGTGGAGGAGAAATTTCAGCTAAGGAGAAATCTATTCATCTTTCTTCATCATTTTTTTCTTCTACCCTTCGAGGCTGCATATGTGAGGATTTGACTGAGTTCGACTGCAGAGCTTTGACCGAGTTTGACCACAGTCCGCACGTGTGAGTTTTACCGCAACCCACACGTGCAAGTTTTATCGCAATCGGCACGTGCAGGTTTACTGCAATCCGCACATGTAAGTTTTACCGCAATCCACACATGTGAGTCTGATCACAATCCGCACATGCGAGTTTGACCACGGACCAGCATTGATCGCAATCAACTTTTTGATGGGTTTCACTAGCTTTGACCAAATTTGACTAGAAAATTTGACTTTTAACGTTGACGTAGATTACTAGACAAATTCTTATTTGTAAACTTTGCTAAAAAGACAATCTCTCCTTAACAAAAGATTGTTGGGTTTTCTCTCAGATTGGGTTTCCCAAGGTAGAAATTTTGTATCTATTTTGTATGGCTATCTTTCTATGATCTTTATTGTTTCAGCTACATTTACAATTGAGATTTTCTAAATGTAATTATTCAAATGATAACAATGGCATGAAAAATATTGTTTGAAAAATCATTAGGAAGTAATTATCAGACAAGAAAATTGTATTCTAATGCACATGTTATAGAATTTCAACATGGTATCAAAGCTTTGTTGAAGATCATCCATTGATTTCAGCCCCAGATTCTAGTATTCAGCAGCTTGTACAAATTTCAAATCTCTTGTCAAGATGATGCCCAGTCTCAGAGTAGAAGACAAGTTGGATGGTGCTACAAATTTCGTATCTTGGAAAACCAAGATACTCCTTGTTGTGGATGAAAATGAGATTCAGAATTATGTGAAGGAAAATGTCTTAGAACCAGAAGGTGTTGAGGAGAAAGCCAAGCATAAGAAGAATGACACAAAGGCTAAGAGGATCTTGATAGATTCCATAAAGGACCATTTGATTCCACATGTTGTTGAGTTGAAGATAGCCAAAAAAATGTATGATACCTTGGTAGGATTGTTCGAGGGCAAGAACAGTGGTAGGAAATCAGCCTTGAGGCATCAGCTCTGTTGTATCACGATGTTCAAATCAATTCAATTGCCACTTATTTCATGAGAGTCTCCTAGTTGAGAGATCAACTTAAAGCCATGGGAGATACCATTGATGATGCAGAGCTCATTACATTGACTCTTAATGGATTTCCTTCTTCATGAGATCCATTTGTATAGGGTATTTATGTGCAAGCTAAGTTGTCCAAGTTTGATCAACTATGGATTGAATGTGTCCAAGAGGAGGCCAGATTGTTGAGTAAGAATTGCAAAGTCCTCAAGATGAAGAAACCCAAGGCCTTGCAACTCATGCAAGGAAAGGAAAAGGAAGAAGAAATTCACGTAAGAAAAATAAAGGTGGAAGATCAACTCCAGTTCAAGATCATACAAAGATCAAAGATCTAATGCTTCAAGAGTCATACATTTGGTCACTATGCATCCCAGTGTCCTCAAAAGAAAAGGAAGGAAAAGCAGCATGCATCAACAACCGATGTTGATGATGATGATGAGCATCTACCACAAAGGAAGACAAATGAATCTAGACTTAATCAGATTGCAGATGGACTTCAGAAATAATATTTCATTGTTTCCGCTCTTTCAGACACTATTACTGACAATAGTGACATTTGGTTGGTGGACAGTGGTGCTTCTAGGCACATGATAGGTTCATGAGACTCTCTCACATATTTGACAAAGAAGAATTCAACATTGCAGGTGGAACTTGGAGATAATGCCAAGTATGCAGTGGAAGGAGTTGGGACAACATTGTTTCAACCAGAGTCTGGATATTCTCTACACATGACAGATGTGTTGTCTGTACCAAGATTGAAGAAGAACCTGCTCTCTATTTCAGCGTTTAAGGATAGAGGTTACAGAGTTGCATTTGTAAATGGTTAGGTTCTTGTATGACCTAAGGGTTTGAGCATAGATTTAGTAGGAGTGATTGGTGTTCGAGAGGGAGGACTGTATAGATTGTTATGACATCTAGCGCAGGCACTAGTACATGAAAATATCAGTTTATGTGATTTATGTCATCGGAGATTTGCTTACCTACATTACAAGGCTTTGCCAGCACTGAGGAGGATGGTTACAAGTCTTCCAAAGCTCTAGGCAAAGCATGAGAAGGATGGTTACAGGTCTTCTAGAGCTCCAGGCAGAGCATGAGGGTGTTTACAAAGGTTGTGAACTTGGAAAAAATGGTGTTTACAAGGGTTGTGCAGTTGGAAAAAATGCCAAGGGTTCTTTTCCAAACAGTGATAGTAGGTCCAAGGGATCTTGGATCTAGTGCATTCATATGTATTCAGACCAATGACAATATCATCTTTGGGTGATTTCTTGTATTATGTGACATTCATTGATGATTTTTCCCGAAAGACATGGATCTACTTCATGGAGACCAAGGATGAGGTCTTCAGTAGGTTCCAAGAGTTTAAGGGTATAGTAGAGAACTTGACAGGAAATAAGATCAAGGTTTTGAGGTCAAGTTATGGAGGAGAGTATACTTCCAAGGAATTCAGTGATTTTTGCAAAGAGGCAGGGATGAAGAGGGAGTTGATAGTTCCTTACAACCCTCAACAGAATGGGGTTGCAGAAAGAAAGAACAAGTCCATTGGAGGTTGTTAAGGCGATGAATCATGATCAGGATTTACCCATGATCTTATGGGTAGAGGGATCTAGCACATTAGTATATGTTAAGAACAGGTGTCCTCACCAAATATTGGAGAACAAGACTCTTGAGGAGGCATTCACAAGTAGTGAAGCTAGAGGTCATTCATTTAAGGATCTTTGGTTGTCCAATATACATCCACGTGCCCAAGGAGAAGAGGAAGAAGTTAGAACCTTATGGGAAGAAGGGCACTTTTGTGGGATAAAGCAAGACTTAAAAGACCTACAGGATCTTCATTCCAAGATAACGTCAAATTGAGCTTAGTCGAGATGTTACTTTTGATGAGGAGGTAGCCTTCAGGAGGTCTAGAGAGTCTCATATGGAGATTGATAGTGAGGAGCAGGAGGCTCCAAAGGATGTGGGTACAGATCCCTCTAGTCCTATAGTTCATCCTTTAGACTATCAGGAGGATTCATTAGAGTCAGCAGAGCTAGTGGACCCGCCTAGAGATGTTACAGCGACCAGGAAGAGGCCATCATGGCTTTGTGACACTTTGCAAGATGCAAAGAGGCATGTAGCTCCCAGTGGTACCTTCAAGGAGAGTAGACAACCATAGAGGTTCTCGAGTTATATGGCATTGATAAGCCACATCTGATTCTGAACCTTCCAGTTATGAGGAGGTAGTAGGCCGGCGAGTTTGGAAGGATGGCATGATGGAGGAGTATCAGACCATCATGAAGAATGATGTGTGGGAAATAATTTTGAGACTAGAAGGGGAGTCAATAGTGACTTCCAAGTGGATCTATAAGATCAAGCATATAGCAGATGGCAGCATCGAGAAGTACAAAGGGAAGTTTGTGGCAAGGGGATTCTCCCAAAAATAGAGAGAGGACTATGAGGAGATCTTTGCTCCAGTCACTACGTACACTTCCATCAGGACTATTATTTCTCTAGCTTCAGTTATGGTTGGAGGCTACATCAAATGGATGTAAAGACTGTGTTCCTAAATGGTGTGATTGAGTATGAAGTATGTATAGAGAAACCTCAGGGCTTTTTGACACATAGGAAGGAGTCCCACAGTTGTAGATTGAAGAAGCCTTTGTATGAACTCATGTAGGCACCTAGGGCATGGTATTCCAAGATTGATTAATACTTGATGAGTTTGGGCTTCACCAAGAGTGATGCAGATCTTAACCTTTACTACAAGGTTGTTGATGGTGATCCTTTGATCTTGGTGTTGTATTTTGATGATATATTCCTTACTAGGGTAGAGAGGCTCATTGTCGGGTGCAAGAGGGAGTTGGCTTTGGAGTTCAAGATGAAGGATCTTGACTTGATGCATTATTTCTCAGGATTAGAAGTGTGATAGAGGCCAGGTCAAATCTTCCTCAAACAGGGAAAGTACGCAATTAAGTTCTTGAGGAGATTCACTATGATGGACTGCAAGTCCATGGCTACACCTATGGTGACAAATTTGAAGAAGTTGAGTGATTCTGCTTCATATTCAGATTTGGTGGATCCCACTATGTACAGGTAGTTGATTGAATCCTTGATGTACCTAGTTAACACCAGACCCAATATTTGCTTTGCAGTGAGCACCCTGAGCCAACTTATGGTTGAGCCAAGGCATGTACATTGGGTTGCAACAAAACATAAGTTGAGTTACTTGCGTAGTACAGTTAGATATGGTATGAGATATCAGGTGGTGAAGTTAGGCTACATGCATATACTAATTCTGACTAGGACGAGAGTGCAGTGGATAGAAAGAGCACCTCAGGGTGTTGCTTCAGCTTGGGATCAATTATGACATCTTGTTTTAGTGGGAAGTGGACTTTTGTTGCTCTCAATACAACAAAAGCGAAGTATATCGCAGCCAGTGTCACAAGTCAAGAAGCAGTGTGGCTTCGGAAGCGTCTTGCAATATTATTTGATCGGGTGCAAGAGATGACCTTGATACATTGTGATAATCAAAGTTTTGTCAAGCTTTCGAAGAATCCAATATTTCATGATAGGTCGAAGCACATTCAGATCAAATATCACTTCATATGAGACATGGTGCAAAAGGGAGCAGTGAAGCTCCAGTAGATATCCATAGACAAGCATATTGCAAACATTCTCACCAAGCCTCTGTTTAGGGGGGAGTTTATATACTTGAAAGACAAGCTTGGCATGATGCAGGATGTCTCCCTTGCTAAGAGGGAGTGTTGATGTTTCTGCAGTTTGCAACATTGGGCAGACATTCTCCCATAAGGTCCTACTAATTTGATTAAGGGGGAATGATACATTCACCCATGGGGCCATGCCAATTTAGCTAGGGGTGAATGTCCCAAGGCAGACTTTGTCCCATTAGCTTCACTGTTTGGCTCAAGGAGATTGGCCCATGGTACTCAGATTGTCTGCTCCGGGATGGAGTGATCTATTTTTTTATAAAGCAGGGTTGATTTGTTTATTTAACAGGGTTTTTCACCCATTAGTGGAACAAACAATTCTAGTCTAATATTGAGTTGTAATGTAGGCTCAATAAGTGAATGGGCTTCTTGTGGGTCTACTCAAAATTAGAGCTCTATATAAATAGATGTGCATGTGAGGAGACACTCATCAACATAGCAAGCTCATTTTCATATCTTTTCTAGTGGAGGAGAAATTTCAGCCAAGGAGAAATTTGTTCATCTTTCTTCATCATTTTTTTTCTTCTACTCTTACTGGTCGCATGTGTGAGGATTTGACCGAGTTTGACCACAGAGTTTTGACCAAATTGACCACAATCCACACATGCGAGTTTGACCATAGAGCTTGACCACGAACCAATGTTGATCGTAGTTTACCTTTTGACATATTTTTACTAGCATTGACCAACATCTTTAACCAGGTTTGACTAGAAAAATTGACTTGTAATGTTGGCACAGATTCCTAGACAAATTCTTATTTGTAAACCTTGCTTAAAAGACTATTTCTCCTTAATAAAAGATTGTTGGGTTTTCTCCCAGATTGGTTTTCCCAGTGTAAAAAGATTGTGTCTATTGTGCATGGCTATCTGTTAATTTTAAATAACAATGGTATGTTCTATGCTTAAGAGCAATTTACTTCAATTTTCTTATAAGCCCAATTTCAATTTCCAAATTAGCAATCACATTAACATGACAGTAAATGCAGATAAAACATAAATAAAATAGTAGAAGACAAGCCAAGACAAGAGGACACAAGATATGGCGCCAGCTAGGGACAAACCCCAGTGTGGGAAAACCCTTTGATCAATTCTTCTTATTATTCTTCAAAATTTCAACAAAGAGAGTACAATATGTAATATTCACTTGCCTAATCAAAGTGAAATTTGTCCAGTCAAACAGCAACCATAGAAAACCCTAACCAGAAAGTCAACGTTGGTCAACAGGGCAAATTTTGACCTCAAAAACAACTCGGTCAAACTCAGTCAACTTGGCCTCCAACAACAAATCAAATCAGCCCAAAACAGTCCTGAAACACTCAGTCAAACTTGGTCAACGCTGCAGTCAAACCCCTCTGCAGTCAATGATAGTCAAACAGTATGGACTGCCTCGATTTTTGTGCTCAGAAATGCGGCCTGCCCAAACAAAAAGTATCCCACAAAAATCGCAGTCAAACAAGGTCAACACTGCTAGTCAACGCTGGTCAAACTTCCCTGAAATTTGATCAACGCAGAAAACTGTTTTCTTCTTCGTACGTGTGGAGAGAGGTTGTCCTGAAATCTGTACCCAATCAGATGAGGAGAGAGAGATGAAATGAAAAGGTGAGTGATGTCCAAATGAGGAAAAGGCACCTTCTATTTATATGCAAACGTTGAGGATGAATAGACGTGACTATTGGGCTTCTGAGCTTACATTAGTTTGCTCGCCAAACTTGACAATTTTTCCACAAACGAAATAAATTCATACTTCCATTTGGACATGTCAGAATGAGATGATCTTTAGATCAACCCTACACCTCTCGGAATGAGGAATCCAATAAAAATATCAGTTGCATCATATGAGCTTTCCAAGGTGGAGTTTGGCCCTAGTTGCCAAATTTAACACTCCCTCTCAACTAGGGAGAAATCCACCTGCCAAGCCATCTAACAATTTGTACCATCTCTGACATTGTTAAACAGACATGGACAGCGAGAAAGAATATGAAAGATAAAGCATGCATTACAATTTTATTAACATTTTGATATACATTTATAGTACATTTGGTGACCGTTGGGATTCACATCCCAAGGTCCCTTGGACTGCTTTGTCCATTCGGCTTCCACACTAACCCATTTAGGATTAGGTGTCCAACATTCCCCCCCTTAATCCGAAGGGTTATGTATGAGTCCAAGAAAAGAGCTATAATACAAAAATGTGCAAAAATGCATGGCAGCGCTAGGCTGAATGTGCTCTATGAAATGTTGGTATAAAAAGGCAGTGGTTTAAGGATGACCACCAACACTGGAACGCTTAGTGCAGTTCCCGGAACTCTTCCAAAACTGGCAAGAAGCTGAAGTCTTCTGCTAGAGGAAGTGATCCTATTGTTTAAAGAGGGAAACCTTCAACCATAAAAGGGAGGTCTCACCCCGCATAAAAGGTAAAACTTAAACCTGAAAAGGGAAGTCTCAACCTGCGATGGTTTAAGGATGACCAACAACTCTGGAATGCTTATGCAATTCGTGGAACTCTTCCAAAGCTGGCAAGAAGCTGGAGTCTTCTGCTAGAGGAAGTGTTCTCAATTTTGTCTCCGGAACTCTTCTAAAACTGGCAAGAAGCTGTAAGTCTTCTGCTAGAGGAAGTGTCCCACATCGCCAACTGAAGGCATGTTCAAGCATCTTTTGTCTCTGGCTACAACTCTGAAACTGGTGTGGCAGGTTGTGGCTCAGGCTCGCTTGATGTGGCTTTGAAGCTTGTAGATGACCATCATTTCCCCCCCTGTCAGATACAAGGTGAGAAGATGGATAAAACTCAACTGCAAGACTGTTCGATATTCTGGAACAAGTTCTCACATGTGTTTGGAATATCTTCTTGGCTGTTGATGCCCATTGCCAAGAAGCGATCCATCCTAGATGAATCTTTGTTCTTGCAGGACGTTTGTTTTTGAAGCATCTGTTTGAAGAATGACTGGTTTTATGACAGTGCTTACATGGATGAAGACCAAAACGGTGATCTTTCAAATGGAAAACTTGGTAACAGTGTTGGCATTTCACGATTTGTTGTTGTTGTGGAAGAGGGGCAGAGTCTGGAACAGCTGAAGCTGAACTGTCATAAGGAGCAAGTGAACTGTCATGAATGAATCCAGCACTCTGAAACTGGATGGGCTTGGCATAGTCTGGAATATGAAAGGACAAGTCCTTGTCATATCCAAGACCAGTTCTGTGCTTGTTGTGGACAAGCTGTTCCCAAGGTCTGATGATGGGCTTGGGAAGTGCAGACTGAGCTTCTGCATCTGCATATGCAACTGCTGTTATATTTGAATGAACATGAACATTATTGACTTGCTGTTTATGGGAGTCTGTTTCAATCTTCTGAACAGAAACAAGTTTAGAAAGATGACTCCATTGCTGTAGTTATTCTTGCTGCAGCTTTGTCTCAAGCTACAAAAACTCAATATTCTCATGTGCAGTTTGCAGAGAGGTTTGGATGTCAAAAAGAGTGCCTTTGTTGACCTTCACAGTGTCTTCAACAATAGATAACATTAATGTGCTCAATAGCTCTAAACAATAATTAATTCTGGCCATTTTCTCCAATATTAAACTTACACTGGGAACAAGTTAACACAGTTACAACAACAAATTCCAACAAACCTCTGAATGTTTTATCAGCACCAGCATTGGGAGGACTGACTTTGTTTGTTAAGAATCTCAGATCAACAGGCTTTGGAATCCGAGGAAGTGTGGTGCTGTGAATAAGAGCCTAGTTTGCGCTGTCAAAAAATGGATGTTGCAGGTCTTTCACAAGCAAACCTCTGATCAAGTCGCGAGTAGCAGAACTTATGGTCGGAGAATCTGAGAGCTTTAATGGCTGCCCAACAACGTTCTCTAACGTTTCTCAGATTCAGCAAAAACTAAGCAGAAAATAGCCACCTAACAATTGAATCGAAGACCATTGAACGTCGGGTCGATGCCTTTATCCAAAAATCTTGAGCACCGTACATGACAGAAATAACTTTGAAAGCTTTCCTTCATATAAAAAATTAGTGGCACATTCAATATTTAAAACAACAGAATCTTTTCATATATCACTGTAACAGAATCGTTTCATATATCACTGTAACCTTCGTATAAAAAAATCAGCGGCACATTCAATATTTAAAACAACGGAATCGTTTCAGATATCACTGTAACAGAATCGTTTGATATATCACTATAACCTTCGTATAAAAAAATCAGCGGCACATTCAGTATTTAAAACAACGGAATCGTTTCAGATATCACTATAACAGAATCGTTTCATATATCACTATAACCTTCGTATAAAAAAATTAGCGGCACATTGACAACGAACAGGCCAACATACCACAAACCGGTCTCCAATGCGTATCGGGAATGGGCATCACAAACACCAACCCTCGTTACAGGAAAAGGGTTATTTTCTGCTGTCATTACAAGCCAGTATTTTCATGATAAATGCTACAGTAGTACGACATCAATGCCAAGTCTGTAAATTAAAATATTCTCAAACAAATATACTTGCTTGAAGCACCATGCCGAGAAGTATCCACTAGGCCGAGGTCTATATGTGTTGTTGCTGCTTTTATTTATAGTTCTAGATCACTTCTTTTCTTTATACCATGTTCTGCATCGCATTACATCCACAACATCGTCCGATTCTCGGCACAACACCTCAATCCATGCCACATTCTCTTCAATTGAGCATGGGAAATGGCGATAACAACCCCAATTCCTCCCACGCCTCATTGACAGACCATAACTCTCTACAGTTTGGCTCCATTCACCATGACAACGCGAATAACCTTCTCCAAAACCACTTGTCTCAGTCTGGTCCTTCGCTGCAGCTAATGAGTCATTCTGAGAACAGCAGTAATAATGGCAATAATACTATGCATGTGATGGGTGTCGGTGTTAAACGTGAATATAGTCTTCTTAGCAACATGACAAGAGTGAAAAGGAGGAGAGACGAGGAAGGTTCCCCATTGTCACAACATGGCAGGCCGGTGTATCGAGAAGTACCTTCAATGAGAGTCAGTACGCCATTGATATTTACTTTTTTGAAAGAATATTTGTTATTAATATCTCTGCTATGGCGAAATTCCAGTATCTTCAGCAAACATATAAGCGATCGTATCGACTATACACGATTTACTCACATCCCTATCGAGTATCCTGTCCGGCATAAGAGACGATCGGCAGAGAGGGCAGGTAGTTTGGCGATGATCAATCCACTTATCCAAACAATTTCTGTGAAATAGATGATGGCAATTGCACAATTCTCTGATGTGCTCCTCTTCCTCCAAGGAGTTCAAGCACACCGCACATTTAATGTCGCCCCCTATCGACTCACAGAATCTCTCCACAAACTTCCCAAATGTTACAATGGGCAAGTTCTTTCTAATCATATCAGCAAAGATTGAAGGTCCAATGGGACAGCAGTTGATATCAAGGAAATCTGGCCACGAAGAGCCGTCAAGTTCTCGAGAGTCAGCTAACCCAGAAAAATGAAGATAACGTGAATGCGAGGTGAAACAACAGTGTGGGGATAGCCAGATCGTAGAAGCCTGCAGGGAATAATTGTTGAGGTTGACAGAATGCTAAGCCGTCCACCTTGAATCCACCCGAATGCAAACAACAGGCGGTATTTGAGGAAATAAAAAACAGTGATACGAGAACAGTTAAAACAGTGATACCCCTATGCTGGTGCGAGCGGAGGAAATTTGACCATTTTCAAATGACACCTGAGCGTTTAACACCAGATAGCATCATATCCGCTGATACAAGAGCGTTACCTTCAGGCACTTTCTCAGATGTTAGGTATGCAGTGGCAGCATTTCTTTCAAGCAGACGTTTCTTTCAGAAATTAGGTATGTAGCTTCAGGCGGGCAGGCGTTCTTTCAGGTAATGAAGACTAGGCCAGCACTATTCAAGGCAACTCAGATCAGTTGCTCAGAGAAAACAGGCCACACATCATGGCTTTGATACCATGTTAAACAAACATGGACAGCGACAAATAATAGGAAAGATAAAGCATGCATTGCTATTTTATTAACAGTTTGATATACATTTATAGTACAATATGGTGACCGTTGGGATTCACATCCCAAGGTCTCTTGGACTGCTTTGTCCATTCGGCTTCCACACTAACCCATTAGGATTAGGTGTCCAACAGGGATTACCTAATCAGATTCTTCCGTAGGCTCAATGATGCCTATTGCTAGCATTTTGTCCAGCTCTAAGTGGACCTTTTCCTTGTATTTCGTATTGAGGCGGTAAGGCCTTTGCTTAACTGGCTTCACGTCAGGCTTTAATGTGATCTTCATCACTCCTAGGTATCCAATTATTCCTTTTAGATCTATAAACTTGGTAGGGAATAAGTCCTAGTATTCACAGATCAATTCAACGACCTTATCCACTGTCACATTGTCCCGTTAGTCTCCAATCTTTGTGAATTTGGGTTCTGCCTCCGTACCAATGTTCGCTTGTTTTGTTTTCACTAGTGCGGTTATATCAGGATTCTCAATCTATGGTCCTTGAACCTCATGGTGGCCTTTTGTTTCTGGAATGTTGATCTTCCATGAAGCCTCATCCTCATATTTAGTAGTTACATTATAACATTCGAGCGCGTGACTTAGCTGAGTAGCCCATGTAGGCTAAATCAGGTCTAAAGGATCTTGCGGTGTCCTAAAGATAATTGCTTCACCTCTTGTAGCACTTCATCAATACTGTCAAACCCATCCTCAAAACTAAAAGTCATCATGAATCCTTCACACAGGATATCTCATTCGCTTGTCCCATGGTGGATCTCTTTTTCTATATGCCAGTTCATTGGAATAACAACCAGGGTATGACAGAACAAGTGCACCCACTCAGGTTGGGGCTTTTCTCTATAAGCCTATGTCCATTTTGCCAGATGCGCATGTAGATAATTTTTCCCATCATACTTATCTATCAATTGCATCTTAGGCTTCCCAAATCGTGTTCTCATCATCCTCCTACATTCGCGTCAATCCTCAAAGCTTCCCTTGTGCGTACCC
Organism: Pinus taeda; assembly: GCA_000404065.3. Classification (NCBI taxonomy): domain Eukaryota; kingdom Viridiplantae; phylum Streptophyta; class Pinopsida; order Pinales; family Pinaceae; genus Pinus; species Pinus taeda. The sequence continues at coordinate 242,243 of APFE030934106.1, read as the reverse complement.
CACCATCTTGCGGGCATAGTGCTTAGTGCCTACTACAAGGCTTGGAAGCACTACTTTTATGATACCTCCCTTTCAAATGCATCCAAAAAGATAGCTACCTCATTTAGACCATCATAAGTAGGCAGGTTTCTTACCTCTAATGACACATAGTGCAACGACCGGGTCATCCTGTTGCAATTTAGCATAGTTACTTCATGTAATTCGTGGGAGTTCAAAGTGTAGGAACTCTCACAGTCCCATGTAATCCATCCATCCATGGTGGGATTTGCCCAATCTTGGTTCCACACTGTTACCTTATAGATACATTCCAGGTCATCATCACACTCATAGTTGCGGACTGGTTCTATAGAGCATGATCCTTCAGCAGGATCTGGGGGTACTATTACGTGCAATGGTTTCTTCTCAAAGATCATATTTCACTTCTTCAGATTGATTAACCCATTCATATTAGTAATCCAGTCAATTCCTAGGAGAGTAGGATAGAGATTTTTGTCATCCACTATCTCTATGAATTGAAAATCAACTAGTGTGCTTACTCCCTCAATATCCACAGTCACCCCCTGCAGTAGCCCCATGGGGATGATTTTTTGCTGATTTACCATCCTTACCTGAATCAGAGACCATTGTAGTGTAGGTCTCCCCATTCATTCCCAAGTCTGCTTTGGTAGGACATTCGCATCTGACCCCAATTCCAAAATGACCTGATCCATTTCACACTCTCTTATTTGTGTGGTTAGTCTCATCTCCCGTCCCGTCATTGTTTTATGCTTGCTAATTTTTACTATGCGTGGCTCACTTGGCGCAGTTCCAATGCATCTATTGATGAGTTCTTGTAACCCTTTCACAGCCTTACTATTTCATAGTAACTTCATACAGGTTTCTAGGAAAGTTGTGAGCATAGAGGGGTCCATCTCTAGCTCAGGCTTATCCTTTCTTCCTGAGGTGGAGGCCTCAGTGAAGCTCTTCTTAGCTTCTAAGAAGGCTTCACGAGCATGCTCTAAATTGAACTTAGCCTCTTTCACTGGGGCTTTGTGAACCCATGTACTATCTTCTGGCTATTTCCCTTTGTCATCTCCTGTCATGTTTCCATTCCTGAGCACTATAGTTATGTTGGGGTCTTCCTCACGTGGCTTAGAGCTCATCATCTGCAGGTTTTGAGTTGATGGAGGTGGTGGCGCTCCTTTGTTACGTATCCTAGCTATCAACATAGGACAATCTTCCATTTCATGATCGAACAACGTGCAACACTTTCACGATGGATGTGTTGGATTATTGCAATCACGAGCATAATGTCCCGGTCCTACGCAATTGTAGAAAATCAATTGTCCTTGACCTCTACCAGGTCCTCCTCCACCTCAGCCTCATCCACACCCCTGAAATCCTATATGTGCCATCCCTACATTCTGGTTAAGGGGTTGCAATTTGGCCTAAACCCTGTAGGCAGGAGTTCTATCCATCATTAATTCATATCTCCTGCAAGGATGCTCATCATGTCCTACCGAAGTACAAAAGTTGTAGAACAGCTATTGTAGTGCTTGCACATACTTCTGTAGTAATGGACAGTTATCCGTGGCATGTTGTCCAAATACTTGATAGATAGCACACCATAAGGTAGGCCTTGTGCTAGGTCCTTCTTGAGCTTCTTGCTTTAAAGGCATCTGCCCTCCTCTTGCAAGGTAATTTGAAAAGATCAGGCAATGGTCTTTGTCATGACCCTAACTCTTGCATTTCAAGCACCATCTCTCCTTGCATATCTCTAGCCAAACTATCCTGTCCTGCCTTAGACTTTGCATCTCAAGGCACAAATTATTTAGCTGCATATGAATCTACTGAAATCCTAGATTAGGATCCTGCATCAGAGTCTCATGTAGTCTCATGGCAATCTGCAAGGCCTCTAGTTGAGTTGTTATTTTCTGCTGCGACAACGCACTCCATAAGTGTGGTAGTAGTGAAGCCACAAACCACTCGCGATGCTGTCCATCTGTAAAATTCATGTTGGCTTCACAGATTGTACATTTCAGCCTCTGATATAGTTCCCAAGGTGTCTCACCTGGTTGCATCATGATCTCTTTGAATCCCATAATCGACTGTGCCTCAGATTTAGGCCTACTAAATTCCCTATTTAGTGATGCTTGGATGTCCGCTACTCCAACATTTGGGTTATCGTTAGAGTACTTAATATACCAGGTTAGCACGTGATCTTGTAGAGCACTAACCAATGTCGCCTTCTTTATATGATCATCTGTAACACCCTGAGCTTCCCATACAACCCTTGTGACGAACTAGAATTGGTCTGGGTCCTCATTTTCCAAGCCTTTGAACAAAGGAAACTTCACTGTGTTTGCCATATTGAACTGTAGTGGAGGTGGAGGTGGTATGGGTGAAGTCAAAGGCGATGGTGGTGAAGTTGGAGGTGGTGTGGGTGGAGGTGGTATTCACGGGAATCATTGACTTACTAACTAAATAGTACTTCACGGAGAAACCTTCGCTATCCCTTCTTCGTCTCTTCACAGAGGTGAAAGAAAGGGGTATACTCTGGACCCTTATTTCCTTCGTTCCTGTAAGTTTTTCTACTTCACGTAGTCCTGAACATTAAGGTAACTGCATAACAAGTTTTCGCACAACAAAATTTTAATCCAAGTATTCAAAGATTTTATGTACTTACCTCGTGGTCCTTTGAAAAAGCATAACTCTGCCTTGCTATAGCTGACTGAGGTGTCGACCGCAAATTCAGTCACAAATCCTCCTATGACATGATCGAGCCAATGATCAACAATGTGGGTGATCTTACCCTTTGATGATTCCAACCTTTGCACTAGCTCTAGGGTCCATACAATAGTACTGTCAAGTTTCCACCTTCCTTAGCTATCTGCTAGCTTCGCAATCCACTCATATAGCTCAATAGGGAAAGAGCAGAAAAAGATTTCATGGATCTATGTATATAGGTATCGGTCCAACCACTATTCTTTTGACAGTTGCAGGTTTATGTTCTCCTATGCCATGAATTCATGGATCTTCCTATCCAACCAGTCTCCAAACTCCTTCTTAGTTGGATTCCAGTGATATGACATCACACATCTCTTATGTAGACTCTGTTCCCAACAACATAACCATTTGTTGGCTTGAGGGGGCTTGATCTAGGTTCAACATTAATTAGCCAAATTAATCCCTACACTACTAGCCTTTCGACATCAGCCTACGGAACACAAACTGAAGTCTCACCTAAAGCAGTATGGGGGGATGTTGGAACCAAGTTTCCGTACCCTTTGAGATGGTTGTGATGCCATTTGATCTCTCTATCCCTACCTTCGTGCAGGTGATCTCACTCAAGGGCTTGTAAGACAAACCCTTTACTCCGGCCTTCAATACCTTAACGGTAGTATATGGTTGATCTTCATGCAACCCTAACCTGTGGCTCAGGTACTTTTGCACTGCTATGGAAGTGATATGTGTAGATTCCTCAATTATCCTAAGTGGTTTTCTTATCTTGTCAACTACTTAAAGTTATCACTGCGTAAGAATATATTCATGATTGCATTCATTTGTGCATCATATCAGCATAATAAAGGAAATTCATACACAAAATATCCAAACCCATTAACATAAAAAATACACAGAAATTACAGAATAAGCACATAGTTTCACGGGTCTACGCACTCAGCTGCAGAATTCTACCCTAGGCCTCTGTGCACTCAGCTACAGAGCCTCTACCTATGCTACAACCTAAGACTTAGACTTCTTTCTCTAAGGCAATGAGTCTCTTCCTTGTCCCATTGATCGATTGCTACTCTAACTACTTAGAGCTTATCTCTTTTTATATAATCCCATGGTCCGTGGACCATGGGTAGATCTCTTACAATTAACTTTAATTTCCAAAACTAAGGGTGGAATACCCTTTGTGACACCTAATACCTTCACGCTCTGCGACCACAAAATGTAGAGTCTTTACAATAATATTACAATAACAAGGGCTTTTAGCCCCAAAACTACCCTTGGGGGATCTCGCTCCCAACAATGACAAAGTTTGGCTATATTTACAAAAGGAGCACCTTGCTGAACCCCACCACAAGCTTCATCCACTCCGGTATGGGCTATACACCATTGCCAAGGTCATTATTGAAAATTCCTTCAAGCTCAGTATCCCATCATTCCTTGGTTTGCACCCAGTGTTCAATGTAGATTTCCTTCGACCATACTTTCCACCATTGTTTCACATATCTGACATTGCAAAACAACTCACAATAACAAAGCTCAACCTAGACTGCATGGAACATGTCACAACTAATCAAATCATGGACACAAAGATCAAGAACACTCGCCAACAGAGGATACAACTATATCGAGTTGTCAAAGCAGTCCAACTCCTTTACTAGGGCAAGTGGTTCAACAAAAATTTCCTCACCTCATGGAGGCCCTGCACGTAATGGGGGAGGATTGATCCAGGTGGATATTGGTGGTTACCCACCTATTCCACCCATACCCCTGAGTCAATTTCATCTGTTTCCTTGTTCATTTCAACATTTACTATTTTTAGTAGTTTTTTGGGTCTTGAACTTCTGGAGCAGTTTTGACCCCCCTAAACAATGTTTTTTTGGGGTCTGTGACAGGCCCATGGTCACAGGAAAGGGCCTAAAATAAAACCTTTAGTACTCAAAGATACCTTTCTAACAAGGTATTGTACGCACCAAACAAAGATAATATGACCAAGTTACGACCCCAAGAAGTTGGCTGCCCAACTTACACTAATGGGGCCCACAAACTCTTGGTGTTACATCTCTTGAGGTTATGGTTTTGGTTTTTTAGGCTTTTATCATGTTTTCCAATAATAGATAGGCCCTTGAGCCTCATTGTAACATAGTTCAGAGGAATGTAGCCACCACATGTCTTCTCAGAGATGAGCTACCATTGCCCGAGCTATCTTATTTCCATTTTGTTTGTAAGCATAGTTAAATACTTTTATATTAATGAAATGAAGTGTTTTTCTGCTGCATCTCTATGTTTATGATTATATTTGTAAATTTTTGTGTTCCTGTTTAAGTTTGGATCACTCTGTATAGGTTTGGAAAGTTGGCTTGTTCAGAGACAAGTGATGGATCTCACGCTGAATTGTTTAGCTCAAATTGCAGGCCTTCCAAAAGTACTTCTCCACCGATAGTTCCCTTTTCCTTTTGAAATTTAGATGTATCTATAGCTATGTTGCATAATTCATCTTGGTAATTTTCTAATGGAATCAATTTTCCATTAGAATGTCTAAGAGTTGGAAGTCCTTTCTCCTGCAACAAAGAGAACTTCTTGTTAAATCTTCTGACCTGTAGATCTATTTCATTGCACTTATACTCCAAATGCACCATAAGATTATTCTTAGTCAATACTCTTTTGACTTCCATTACTGTCTCTGTCCTGTCCTGAATATTTAGCTCTTCAAGGTCATCTCTATTCTTGGATTTTAGCATTCTTATAATTTTTCGTGCTTCTTCTAGCTTGTGTTCAATATTAACTTTGGTTTTTTCAACCGCTGTTTTCATTCTCTGTACCAGTTATTCTTGTTCAATTTTTTTTTGAATAAATGGCCACAACTTTGTGACATTTGCATTGATATTATGCCAAATTCTATGTTTGTATTATGTTAACATCTGAATTATGAGGGATTTATCTTCATACTTCTACATCTCCTGAACTAATTTGAAATTCTTTTTCACTTTTTCCTAGCATGCATTCTCTACTTTGATCTCGCTTTCTTCCATATTGGAAAAGGTTTTTGTTAATTTCTCCATTTCCTTATTTGTCAACGATAAATCCCCTAAAGCTTGAGCTAGTTTTTTTGAGGAATCTGAAGTTGATGCTTGTGTTGTTTACTATGTAGAAGTACCTATTGTTGATGTTCCAGATGCTTCCCATTGCTCTTTTTCCTTCAGTAGTGCTTCCATGTCTTGTTCCATTTTTTGGATTTGATCATTATGTTCCACTACTATTGTGAACAACTTTTATTTCTATATCTTTAGACTGGTGACTTCCTTAGCCTGAGGGTGTTCTGTAGTTACGAGCTTTAGCTTTTTCCTGAGGGCTTGAATATCTGCATTCTAGTTCTTGATTATCTCCTCAACTTCCTTGATATCACTAGGATCCTATCCTAGTTTAATAACTAAATCTTCTAAAGTCTTAATCTTGGTGTCTTTGGCCAGAGAAGACATTCTTTCATTCTTCAATTGTGAGTGCATATTATTTAATGAGGTTTGCAATTTAGAAGAAGCCATGGTTGAGCTGGTTAGTGTTGAATAAATAAGATCAACTACTTTCTTATTCAAATCGGTTTGATCAATTGCATGAACCTTCTTAGTATCAATTGAAAATATGTAGGCCTTATAATCTTCAACACTTCTAGGGGCTGCACTATGGGTTCCAAAAAGGCCATTTGAAACTACCCCTTTTCTGAGTCAAATGCTTACAACAATCCGTGTTGAGTGGTGGAAGTTTGCTTCCAGAATTATGAGTATGTTGAAGCTTTGAGAGCTTCATTCTTCAACTTGATCTCCCTATACCTTGTAAAACTGCTTTTCTTTAGTGGAACCTGAGAGGTAGAAGAGATAGGAGACTAAATTTTCTCTTCTACATATGGGAAAGAAGTGGTAGGAGTGCCTGTCAAAACCATTAGTAGTTTTCACATGTGCATCTCTTTCTTCTAAAGCTTCTTCTTGAATAGTGATTAATTGAGGATCCATCTTATTATCATATTTTGTAGTGGTATGTGGATCCTTCTTTCTTCTCTTGGACAAAAAAAAAATTGTAGCCTTAATTTATTTGTCTTTAGGAATAGGAGTTTGAAAAGAAGATTGACTGACTAATTTCTCTTCAACCTCCTATAATGTGTTTTCTTTCCACTTCTCTTGGTTAGGATATTTCTCTATCTATGGTCTAGATGTATGTGCATATGGAGTGCCTTTATGTTCAACCCTTAGCTTTGAAATTATCCCTAAAGGATCATAAGACCATGTGAAACTTGGTTTGAACTTCATCTTCTTTAAACTTGTCTCCACTTATTTTGGTGTTGCTTTCGTATTCACAATAAAGGGACCTATATTTTCCTTTAGTTTAATTTGTGCCTTCTTCTTATTTGATACAAAGTGTAGTTCATCCATATTCAACATTTAACTATTATAATCTAAGGAAAAAATTCTCACTGGCATAAACACTGGTAATTTGTAAGGAGGAAGCTCACACCCATAGATTCCGATTTTTGTATAGTTCTGATATAAATATCAGTCTCCAACCTTTTACTACTTTGAAAGGCGCAAAACCTTCTTAATTTCTGGTGAAATTCTTGGTATGACATCACTGCATAGTAAAAATAAGGATGTATGAAGAAACTTATCTACAAAATCCGTATAGGTATAATTTTGTAAGTTTCTTCTAACTAGAGAAGTCCAATGAATAATTGATAATGGGGTACCCTACTCATCCATCTTTTGTAATTGAAAATTGAACCTGTCTACTTGGTAAAATAACATTAGATAAACCAAAAGTGATTGGTGTTTGAACACACCTTCAACTTTGAACTTTAGAAATTGTTCATGTATGATATCTAATAAAAATTGACTATAATTGAACAAAACTGAAGGCTTCTGACCAACTACAAATACTGATAGGAATCCTAAAACTACCTCATAAACCCATTGGTATGTATGATAACATAATAACCAAGTAACCATAACAATCACTTGGCGTGACATTTCTGGGAAAATAGAAACAAAGTATGGGATATTTGTAAAAGAATTCAAAAATGTGGGATCGCGGGGGGAAGGTAAGCTTCTTATAAATTTACATTAATGCATCAGTGGAAAAGGGATGCAAAGAGACCTGAGGATTTACCTTCAAGTCTTAGAAAATGCTCTCAGGAGAAATGGAAAATAGGACCTCATTGTTTTGGGCAATTACTGCTTTTTGATTGGGGAGGTATCTGAGATGACACAAGGTAGAGAATTCAGGGAAAATTGAGCTTGAGGAAAGGTAAACCAAGGAAGAAAAGACTCCAAAATACTTAAATCATCACTCTGATCTAAGTATTTTTGTTTTGCCCAATTATGGAGCTTGTATAGGTCAAATTCACACTGGGTTTTAGCTATTTTATATTGGGTATCAATTAAGGGAATTTTATCTTGAACGGGGATAGGGGGTACCATGTGATACTCCTCATACATCTTTCCTTTTCCTTTATGTAACAACATTTTAAATTACATATGAGAAATGGAGTAATAGAGAATTACATAGGAGAAATGGAGGATTAGAGCTACTAGATTGTTTGTTTAACTGGAATTGCAAAGAGAAATGACTTGCAAATAACGCTGGTAAGTTTGAAATCCTTCGAGCTTGACTTGCACAATTCAAATAAGAGGAGAAAGGGAAAATTTGCAGGTGTCTAAGGTATTTTATACAAGATTGATAGGCATTAATTAGGTACAAATCATTTGGTGAGAGGTATTTAATATCTAACATTCATTTGCAATTTGGAGGATGATTTGAAAGTTAACGGTCGAGTGATGTGGAGGGAAGGTGGCATGGATGGTGGGAGGGACAAAAGGTGGGCGTAAATGACTGGTGGAATGGAGGACATGTCGGCGCAAGGGAATTGTGCGGGGACGAGATAGAGGAGGGAGGAGTGCGATGGCGGTTTGCGGGGAGGGGGGGGTAGGCGGTTTATGGTTTTAGAGGAGGGGACCCCAAAATGATTGAAAGGAAGCCACATCTCCATGAGTGGTATCCAAAAGACTTCTTTTCAGACCCTCCCCTTGGTTAAACACAGATAGCATGGGTGGGGGGGGGGTCTGAAATTCATCCCCTACCGTTGATTCGGGCGGGGTTGATCTCTGCCTTCGGTTTTAGTTCAAGTTTGATCAAAAGACAACATGTCACATAAATCCACTTTATTCACAATTTATATCGATTAATCCATGATTAATTAATCTAAGAAGGATTAAAAATAATATAAATAATGATGGCGACATTTAAATAAGCGCACCTTACCTTTGGGATTTTATTTTTTATTTTTTCTCATAATATATAATATAATATATATTTTATTTATCCCATTTTATTTCTTTTTTATTTTTCTTTCTTTTCCTTTTCTTTTTTTTCTAATTTTCTTTTATGAGATAGACAATTTAAAATGAAAAATAACTTTTTACAATATCCCCGTGAGATGAATGACTAAATAATTATGCATGACTACTATATTTTATAGGAACCTAACACCTTCAATGACATCAAGGGAATATATTTTTTGCAATACTTTTCGAGAGCTAAAATGACCATCATTTAGATCAAGAGGAGTTGTTTGGAAGTGGTGTAGCTCAACATTGTAAGTGGGTTGAGTTACTACATTGTTTTGGTTCGAAAATGGTGGCACAAGTACTTGAGTGGGAGTGTATATTTGAGATGGATGTGGTTGAGGTTGTGGTTGTGGTGGAGGTGGATGATAGGGATAACATGGAGTTGGGTATGGAGGATGTTATGGATTTCTCCCATAAGTTCCTTGCCAACCTTGTTGCCAAGATTGGTTTTGGGGTTGAGATGGACAAGGTTACCAAGGAAAGAGTGTGTTCCAATTAATTTGAGATAGATGTGCATAAGCTTGAAATTGTGAATTAGGTTCTTGGATCATATCAGGTTGACTAACTTTCCATCGTATTCTTGGAGCTACATAACATAGCTGCTTTGGAGATTGACTTGCTCCATTATCCTCTTGGTAAACTTCCTTCAACCTTGGTAATGATGTACAATATTTAATAACATGTGATTCTACATGGACAACACAAATATCAACATCATATTTTTGCTCATCTTGCAATCTTAACATTTCTACTTGTTTTATTTTATTGCTTAAAATTTCTTTTTTAAAGTTATCAAGAAAATTTCCAAGATCAGCTTGACTTACTGATTTTGATGTTACTATTTCCCTTCCTCTTGACAAGCGCTTGCATGTTTTACTAATTTCTTCAAATGATAATTGGTATACATCCCCTGTACTTATGATATCAAGGAGATCAATCTAATCATCCCTAGTTGTTCTAAGTAAGAGGGTTTTTAGTGTGTCAGGTCCTAAATGATGTAATTTTTCCCTCTTAACCCGAAGATCCTCAAGGCTCTCATATTTTTTTTTATTCATTATAAATATTTCATCTTTAAGATCATGATCTTTATATTTTTCTAAAAATATATTTTGCATATCATTTGATGATCTTATTGAATTAGTCCCTGAACTCACGAACCATTTAAGAGTTCTATCCTTCAATGTTGATGGAAACAATCTCAATTTTTAAGTGTTTAGTAAGTAACCATAAGATCTACAAAGGATTTCAAATTCAAAGAGAAATGTTTCCAGATCCTTTGACCTCATACTATGGAAGTTGGGAAGGAAATATGTAGGGATGTTCTTCATATGAACATTGATATCAGTATCTTGAATGAGAAATCCAAGAGGATCTTTTTCATTGTCATCATCTCCATCCATTTCTTCTACCTTCTCTGCCACCTCTTCTTCTTCTAATTGCAAAAGTGGATGGTGATGTGGTTCTTACTGAACCACATGATAAAATGGGGGGGGTGCGGTTGGTGTTGGAGAAGTAATTTATGTTTTTATAATTTTTTTTGAAAAAAAATGCTAATGAAATGAAATTTTATGAAAAAAAATGTCTAATGCAATTTTTTTTGCATAAATGGATTAACTAGGGAAGAAAACACTACATACTTTGATACCTCCCCAACAACGATGCCAAAAAGTGATGAGCCCTATTATTACAACAATAATGATGCAAATCCTAAGGCTAGAAACTTAAATTATCAACCCAAGGCTCATACAAACTTAAGAGGTGTCAACACTGGTGAGCCCTGATATTGCACCATGAGAGTTGCAACTCCCAAGGGATCCTCAACTTAAATTATCAACATGGGGTTCGTAAAAACTTAGAGGTGACAATGATGTATGTACAATAGGTTAAGTTCTACTCATGCCACCTTCAATTATGACATCACATCAAGGTGTTTAGAGACCATTCCTCCAACTTAACTATAGTGAAAACTCTTGATGAAACTAATTTAACTAGGAAAGTGAAAATGTCATTCATTCAACTTGTAGATGCTAATTAACATTATATGAGAAAAAGGGCTAGTATACTTGTAGAAGTGAAGCTACTCTATTTTTCACATTTCATCAAATCAATAACCTACTTTCATGTATCATTTTTCTACTTTAGAATTGCTTGAAAATTAAAAACAAAAGTTGTAACATGCATGTGAATTAAAAACACTAATTCTACTCTATTTTGTAGCGAGGAAAAGAGGAGGTTGGAGTGGTCTAAGAGATCCTATAGATCATAAAATCATAAGTTGGGGGTCATATGCATATTAACCAAGCTAGGGTTGAAGGGGGGAGAAAAACAGTTAGAGGAAAATGGTGCTACAGACCAACTACAGGAAGTCCTGTATTGCTACAGGAGGCCCTGTAATGATATAGGAGGGGTTTTGAGAGTCCTTTGAGGATAGAGACGGTGCCTTGAGGGAAAGAAGAGATGGATGAAGGTAGGAGGGAGTGAATGAAGTTTGGGGAAACCTCCTAGCCAAGCCCATGACCTCTCGGAGGTTTGTCCTGCACCAAGATGAATTCCCATGATGTCTCTAATTTCCTAAACAAAATGACTGTGGAAACAAAGTTTTAGAGTAGTGTGAGAGGTAAAGGGAGAAGATGGAAAATTCAGAAAGTAAATATGATAAATGATAAATAACATCTACCTATTTACAAGAAATTATAAAAACATATTTTTGGACTAATATTGTGAATCTTTCCCACCACTTTCCCAAAAGAGAGGTAATAAGGAAGCCTGCAATCACAAGTTTTTATAGCTTATCATATACTACAACAAAAAAAAAGACATGAAATGCTTGGAAGACAGAGCAAGACAAAAATACAAAATAATGACTAAGGCCTTTGGGTTGGGGCCAAACCCATGGCTTTCAACCCTCTAGAACTAACTCAGATGTAGCTCAATAACAAACTTATCATTAATAGAAAATAGTAGTTTTATACATTGCATGAAATTTAACAATAACAAGGTAAAGCGCTGGACTCAATAGCTGCTCCTAGCTGAATCAACAATTCAAATCATAATGAGCCTTTCAACTCATTTATTTATACAAAAGGGTAGCTGATAGAAACTCATTTGAAAATAGGAGTGATTCCCTCCTTGATCTCAAAAATTGTGGATCTTGTCCTCCTTGTCGGCTGTCACTAAATTCGAGCTTGTGAGTGAGGATTTGCTGATCTCAAGCTGAGTTAGAGAGTTAAGAAGGTGGACAAGCCTCCATAGATTCCCTCCTGGTTGTCTCCATCAAATGATTGCATAGTAAATGCCTAAAAAATGCCTAAAAAATGCTTCTTTTTCCTACAATTTAATGACATTAGTCCACATACTATGACAAACACATTTTACTCTTCTTACTAAGCATATTATAACCAACAATGTGAATTAATGTGAGAAAAGGATAGTTTTAAGGCTGGAGGATAGAACAATTAACTCTACGATATACTTATTGATGGGACTCATTATCACCCCCTTACTGAAGGTGTTTCTCATCCTATGAGAAACTTAGTCACCAATATGAAGCTCATTCATGGACCTGTTGGCCTCTATGACATCCCAAGGCACCTCAGATGGCGTTTCCTCTTGTGGATAAAAGCCCGCATTTTCCTCTATCTCTGTCCATACCGTTTGTTCCTATGTCTGGTTTCTTTCTTATTGTAATCCCAACAACAAAGGTGACTAAGTTTGAGTCACATCCATTTGGTTTTAAGTCTTTTCATTATTCTTTTGTACAATCGGGTTTTTCAAAGGCATTCCTTAGCCTTTCAATAGAGTGATATTCTCTGATTTGTATACTGTGTTGTAAGGCATGCCACCTTCTCGGACACGATTGTAGACTCTTTATTATCGACATCCTAAAAGTGTCCTCAAAATTTAGAATGGCTTGCCCTTGGGCTGCCATGTATCTTGGTGCTAAATCAGGATCAAAGGCAATAAGGATATGATTGCTAATGACAACCTTAGGGCTTACTAGCTCTACTATGATATACAAGGGTTCCTTCTCTTCTTTTATCATCATCTTTTTCACTTCCTTAGCCCTTGCCTCTTCACGATTCAACCAAGATGTTAATGTCATTAGTTGAATGTCTCTAAAAATTGAAAGAAATTCAGATTTGTTAGAATGAAAATGTGCATATAGAATTCAACTACCTTTACCTTATCTTCCATACTAGCTTATTTGCAAAACTCAATAAATTTCATGTAGTATTGAAAAGGAAAATATCCATAATTTGATAGTATCTTAATTTGGAATTGTAGCCAATGTTCCTTGAGGAAAAGAACATAGGATTTTCATGGCTACTTGCACTGTATGGCTTCCATAGAGAGACTTTCCATACTGGCAAGTTGTCTTTTTTTTTTTTTATCTTGCAACTGCTTTGTCAACCTTGTGTTTTCTGTCTGTAGCTACTCCCTCATAATTGAATATCTTAGTCTCAAATCACTCAACTCATTACCCATTTTAGTGACTCTCTTCTCCACGAGTCCCACATATTCTACTTTCTTGGATTTGGCAATTTAATCCACCTATGTGGTCTACCTCTCTCTATCTCACACTCATAGAGGAGTGGGACTACAAAATTTCCAGGTTTGATCCTTCCTCCCTCAAAAATATTGTAATAGGACCCTAAGCTAGGCTATGGATCAGGTTCTTAAAGCTCTCGGAGGCCTTTTTCATATGATTTCAAGGTGGCTTCTCCTTCTTGTAGCTCATTTTTCTTCTCCTGTATAATTTCATGTTTCTCCTGTAGCCCCTCTTTTTCTGCTTGCTTAAGGGTAGCTTGTGTCTTGGGTCTCTTGAAGGTCACTACCCTGGTGGTGGGTTTTTAGGTCCCTATAATACTAGTGTATCCCCCTTATTATTATATATGTGACCATGTAGCTTCGATATTGTTATTTTTATGCCCCATAGAAGCCCACTATTGTTATGTTGTGCCCTTACATTATTATTGTTATATAGGCTTTGATTATATTGTGACCCCTTAGACTTTTATATATACAAAGGAGGTATTATCATTTGTATCTTCCAAAAGTTGTTCATTGATGTATTATAAAGGAGGTTTCCCCTTAAAGAGGTTAATTTTTAAGTCGTTTATCTATCTTTTCTGTGAGCTGGTTGCATAACATTTGGCATCAGAGGTTTGGATTCTAGGGTTTCGCTATTTCAAATAGGACATCTTGTAATGTTTGCTATAACTTTGTTTCTACGAGGATTCATAAACTAAATTTTTTACCACGTGGAGCCAAAATATTGGTGCACTTTTTGTAAAAATTTCAGATCTTGGTTCACTCTATTTTCAGAGATATGATCTGAGGAAGTTGGGGTTTTTGCAAGCTCTATAATTCAATCTCAAATAGGTTACCTAGGGAAAAATGCCATAAGTTTCGTTTCAGGCATTAGATTTGAATTCTATAAAAACTACTTGAAATTGCACGAACTATAGTTTTTATTATATCAATTTCAGAGACGAAGTGTCACGCGGAATGAGTTATACTTGCGGACAAATCTAACCTTCCTAGGAGTCTAAGACTCTCTAATGACAAACAAACCAAATAAGAGCTATCCTTCTCTAGATACAC
>APFE030934106.1:153809-211861 GCA_000404065.3 Pinus taeda | reverse complement strand
AATAAGAGCTATCCTTCTCTAGATACATATCATTTTACAAGAATTCAAATGTTCTCGATCTTACCTTAGGTCCAATGCTTGTTGTAGTAGTCTAGTCTTGTTGATCCGGATGAGCTCCTCCTTCACCTTCAGACCTGCATTCACTAACAAGGCAAACAATTACATAGCATCTGAATATTCATTATAAAACAAAATGTATCTATCATACTGACCAAGGAATGTACGAAATAATTCATTAACAAATCATTGAGAAGAATGGACTTATTTGTATTAAATAATCAAAGGAACCATTACAACCTGAGCCTTGGTGTTGTGCAAGCTCCTCCCAGGGTCCAGCAAGAGATTTCCTCTACTTTGACAAGCTCACCCACTCCCACTATGGCAACAAGGAAGGATAGTGATCTCTCCTCACAAGTCAACAATGGAAGTCCTAATTCCAGCAGCATTTACCCTTTAAAATGTTCAGCTTTCAACCTCCCCTCCTTTGGCCCAATGCCTGTATTTATAGTATTCTAGAAGAGGTTATTCAGTTCCAACATCAATGGGATACTCCCTCTTTTGGATGGGGTAGCTCCTCTCTTGATGGGATAAGCTCCTCTATCATAGGGGTGCATGAACCATCTGGAGGCGCTCAATACACGTCAAGAACTCTTCTAGAAGGCTCTAGAAGTGACCACAAGTAACTTTTTAAAGATGAAACTTGCGCCTTTTGACCTTTACAGGGGTACGCACCCTAGCTTTAGTATACAGAGCGTATTACTACACAGGTCTAATGTATATGGAGTGCGTACACGCAGGCAAGGTAGAGAGAACCTGCGTACCCAGAGATAAACATGTTTTCAAGTGACTTTCTCTCTCTTTGAGGTTTTGACATGAAGAGCAGAGGTATGGGGCTTGACAAAGAGGACAATGTGGCTATTGATGAGGCCACATACTGCAAATAGTCAGGGTGACAAAATTCAGTGTAACACGAAGCTTGAAATAGTGACATGTAGCATCCCATACAACTTCGATCTATTGAATCATTCCATAATCAGGTCATTGTGGAAGATTTGGCATAACCCTTCTTGAAGAATACAATCTCAATCAGAATTATGGGGTTGAAAAGAAGACTCAGAGAGCTACCACAAGAAATTTTTTTAGAACTTGGAGATCCAAAATTACAGAGTTACAACCGTTTCAATATCGAGCTCCTAAAGAAGAAAAAGGTTTGCATTTTTTTTTTTTTGGATAAATTTTGTTTGAAAAAGCAGTTTGAAGTGATTCCAAGGGAAGATTGAAGCATAGATATCAATATTGGGTTCTAAAATTCCTCCTAAGAAAAAGAATTCTACACACATTAAGTCCTTAGAAAGCTCTATTGTGACATATGAAGAGGAAGAATAACAACATGATATATCAACATTAAGGGACCAAGTGCAACAAATTTAGCTCTCAAAAAGAGAAACCAAAGATGAACTAAAATTAGACATGGATGGTTTAAAAGTTGACATGGAAGGTATGGAGGATGGAATGGAAGCTAAGATGGATGGTTTGAAAGTAGATATGGAAGGTGTTAACACTATGTAAATCCCTTTAGGCTAAGTAAAGGGCTACATAGATAACCAAAAACCTCTTTGAGCTAGAAACTGGTCCATTCTAACTGGAGGGGGTGTGGTGTAGGAATATCCTCTCTATGGACATAGATGATCACTCTAGCCTAAGAGAATGGGTCTAGCTACAAACAAGACATTCTAATGTAAATTTCCTTAGATTAGAATTGAATAAGAGGGCCTAACTCTTATAACACTAATCCACTTGATGGTGATCTTGCTTCCTTACTCTAGCTTCCTTTCATTCCTTTCGTTCATGTACTTGAAACAAACATACAAGAAACAAGAGAAAACATGATAGAATAAAATCGAATCCAATCTACTTAAAAGGTCAAGGATTTCTAAGCTATCAAATTTAATATTACACCTAATATAAGAAATAAACCATTATTTGTATTAAAATAAACTTCAAAGAGAAATACAACTAAAGCCTTCACATTGGAGATCTCGTTTCCAGTATCCAAGTCCCACTACACGCATTTTCAATGCTTGTTTCCTCCTCTAGTTTGACATGAAATGGATTCCAAGCTCTAAATCTCTCTCCTCATGATTTAGCTACTAAATACTAGTGTTTTGTCATCTAAGAATAATCTTCTTCTACCAAAAGCTAAAGATTTCAGAATTTTACAGTTGGTTCTATTTCTCCACCAATTTCACTATGTGTTGTATTGTAACAAAAAAGGGTAAGAGGAAGTGGTTTATATGGGGAGAGGATAATAAGAATGAGATCCACTCAAGGGGGAAGAAGATTTTATCTCCTTGGGAAGGTCCACTTTTAAGGGGGGAAGAACCTTATATGGAGTTCGTAGCCCTTATCCAACCAAATGAACATCCAACACATCACCACTAGAAGTTTCTAGATGTAAAAATCCATTTCCTTTTATAAAAAAAACCTAGCAGTAGACTAACACGAGTATTGGGCTAATAGTAGCATTAATCAATGTGAGTCATAGAGTAAAAATCTACCATCGATGTGGGTGAGACACTGGGAAAGAATGTTGATCTTAAAAACTGGGTTTTAAGAAGGATTCCCTGGAAATGTTCTGAAGGGAATGGGGACTACTTTCTTCAAACTTCAAGGGATGCAAGAGCAAAGGTTCCAAGGTGAAAGTACAACAAAATAGTCACTACTAAGGTTCTTTGGGATCAGGAACGTGAAGTGATAGAGTGAAAAATTACTGTGTAATAGATGCATCCTAAAGCATGAAGTTAGAGCTGAGAGTGATGTCTAAAATGCTTTAAGACAAAGCGAGGACTTGGAATACCAAAATCAGAAGACCTGCAAATCAAACATACATGTACATATTTGAAATCTGATAGTCATGCCTGATAAAAATGAGAGGCATATAACAATACATGAATCCATGGCATAGACACAACTATCCATCAAGAAAAGGATCATGTGCATGGATCCTCGGCATGGACACAACCACATGACTGAAGGGATCATATGAAATAGATCCACGGCATGGGTGCAACCATCCACATAGAGAGGATCAAAATGAAAAGACCCACGATATGGTCGCAACCATCCATCTAAAGAATCATGTATATAATCATGAATGACTCATCACTCCTCACAACCTAAACTTTTGTGATCTAAGCCCAGGGTCTTGCACTCCAACACAACTTGATCAAAGTACAAATTCTAACATGTGAATAGATGTGCTGAAGTTGAACATGCTAGAAAATTAGTTGATTACTGGTCAATGATGTGAACCGTTAACAAGCACGAGAGAAACCACCCATAATTTCAATGACTCTCAAGGTACTATTAGTACAATTCATGAAGTGTGAATAAGGAACGGAAGTAAAACACTTGTGAAATGAATCGATCAAGGGAAAATGATGAGAACCTATCATTGAGTGTGAAGAAATTTCCATTGAGGCATACATGTTCTAAGGTACTGGAAAGGAGTTTCTAGATCAACTTCCTGGATAATGAGCTGGAGTTGATAGGAAGTGATCCATCAAAGGAAGGTCATAGTGGATCCTTCATCATTAGCATGAAACGAGAAACACAATGAATGCGAGTAATCCAAGAATGTGATAGATGATCAGACAATGTACAAGCAATAAGACTTCTCTTGATCATGTGGATGACACGACTCTAGAGTTTGACAACATTTTACATCATAGGATAAAAGGTGATGGTGATGTGGTAGAGGTCAAATGATAGTTTAAAATGGATAACCCAAACCTAGGAAGGAAAGTGACAAAGTGAGGATGTCCCAAAACTCGACACAATCAACAAATGATTGTCAATGTTCAAGAGAGACATGCAGCCTCAAGTGAAGAATACAATTGATGAATACTTCCAATTTTCCCCCACCATTTTTGGCGAGTACCCCAGTTATTTTTGAAACATAATTTTGAAGGGTTTAACATATGCTTGTAATATAAGTCCATCCTTCATATGGATCCTACCTTGTAAATTTTAATGAGCCCTAGGAAGGATAAGCTCGGTCTCGTCATAATGACAAGTCCTATGTCATTTAATCTTTTAACAAGTCCGACAAAGGTGAAACTTGGAATCTTTTTCATTCTTAGAGAGTTTGAAAAAGAAACAAAAAATATAACTCCAATGGTCCCTTTTCGTAAAGTTGTCTCTCGAACTCGAAAAGGTAGAAAAAAATATTCAAGAGAACCTCCTAGTCATGTTTGACTAAGGTATACCTTTTTCGTAAATAGTTTTATCCCAACCTGAAAAAAGGGTAAACGTATACTAGGTAAACAATGTTTCACAACCTTTAACGAGTTCAAAATGAAAAGAGCTCAACAACCTTTTCATATTTTGAGAGTTAGAAAAAGAGCTCAAAGATGACTCCTTGATTTTATTTTCTTTAACGAGTCTAAAAGGGAAAAATACTCGAAAATCTTTTCATTTTTTATGAGTCAGAAAAGAGATGAAGGGTGATTCGTCCTGGAGGAATGAGTGGTATAAAGGGTAGAAACTAGTTCTGGTTATGGTTGAACTGATCAAAAACTAAGAGGTCAAGAGGCTGGCTAGTAAAACCACTCATCGTTGCGGTTCCTCAAGAAAGGGTAAAACAACCAAGTGAAAGCGAATGATCGGACAAAAAGATGGTGGCAATGGAATGGAGAAAAAACCAAGGATTATCTAATGAGAGAGACTGATAAAAATGGAAATCATGAGGGTTAAAATGGAGATGGGTTCATTTTTATACAAGCTTGAACCACGGGGAACTATGCTTCGATTTGGTTTCATGTTTACACAAGCTTGATACAAACAACTATGCTTGGATTCGGTTTTATGTTTACACAAGATTGAAACAAAAAACTATGCTTGGATGAAAAAATGGCATGCCCTCATCATGATGAGAGCCTAGGCACATGCCCCACAAACTTCATTTCATTCACCGAAGTAGACATCAGGGTGCTAAAAGGTGGATGGAATGAAGTTTCATTTTCGAGATCAAGGAAAGACTTGACTGGAATTTGACAAGATCTTAATTAAATACTCAATTTGGAAAAGGGAATTGTTTCATTTTTTAACGAGGTTGACATAGTGAAAGAACTATCCTTAAGACTCCTTGTTTCATTTTTAAGGATCTTGACACAAAACTAGGAAAGATGCTCCAACATTTTGTTTCATTTTTTAACGAGGTTAACACAAGATCAAGAACTATCCTCATGACATCTGTTTCATTTTTATTTAGGTTGATATAGGAACAAACTATCCTCGAAATCTGTTTCATTTTTTAATGAGATTGATACAGGAATAAAATATCCTCACACGTTGTTTCATTTTTTAACGAGGTTGACACAAAAAAGGAACTATCCTCGTACACTGTTTCATTTTTTAACAAGGTCAACACAAAAAAAGAGCTGTCCTCATAATGGTTGATCATGGACCATACGAGAACATGGCCCCCAAGAGGCCCTCACTGGACGAGAGAACTACGATTTGGGAGGAGCACATGTCAACTGGTGCAAATGATAGATCAGGTTCCAATGCCCCCAATAGATAATGTACCATGCCATCTTCATGATCATCAGCAGACGTGGAGATGAAACTGGTAGCCACATAATTGACCTGTGGAGGGGAGGCAACTATTTGTAAATGAGAACCAATGAGGGATGACAGTATGATTGGAGTCATCTGGTGACTGACAAGCAATAATTGATCAATGGTCACTATTCCCCCTTCCTGTGGAAAACAAACCACACGTAACAACAAAGAAACAAGAGCTCCTATGACATAAACATAGTCATGCCCAAGGAGAAGATTGAAGTCTAAGGGACCTTGGACTACCATCATGTCTATATAGATGATATTTCCTCCTAAAGTAATAGGGAAATTTGGAAGGATCCCTAAAGGTCGACTGGCTCCTCCGTTGAAAGCCAAAAGATTTTGGGTGACATGCACAAGCTGTGGGGATCCCAAAGCTTTCCAAGTAGTAGAAGACATGATGTTAACATGTGAGCCTTCATCTAATAGAGTGCCATGTCCTACCATATTATAGGCTTGTACCATAATCTAGAAAGGCACATAAAATGGGAGGCGGAATGTGGTCAATTGAATCCAATCAAAAGAAACAACATAACTACTGGGTGGGGGTATCATAGGATTTCCCCCATGCTTGACAGGAATAAGAGAAGGACTCTCCTGAACAACTAGGATGGGAGGGCCACTCTTCGATTCATGATAATATAAGGAGACAAGAAGAACATGAGCAGTATGATCACTACTCTCTTCGGGAACAGAGTGAACAACTGAAGGTGGAGTCAAGTCGACACTCTTTTTGACCAACGGTTAGTCAAGAATAGACACAAGAGAGTCATGCTTAGGAAGAGTAGGATGGGAAAGATATGAATCCAATTCAATCTCTTTACCAAATGGGAGAGGGTTATAAGAAATTCTCTGATAACCAACATGAAGTCGGGGTTGAGGAACTATAAGGTTTTCCAAAACTTTGGAAGATTTATCCATAAGAGGAAAAAGGTGAAGAGATTCTCTCCTTCACATAACCTACAGGGGAATTTGATTTTTCCCTTCTTCTCACCAATGCTTTCCAAGGGTGTAGCATTGACATGATCTCCAAAGGTCAGTGGGATGGTCGACCTGGATTTTGAGACCATACCTCTAAGACTCTGGGAATACTAGGATAGTGTCGAAGGAGATGATCAACCTTTAATAGCTTGCAAGGGAATTTTACCTTCCACAAAGGATTAGAAGGTTTTCTATGAGAAGTGCATTTGGAGCAATAACTGCATGGTTGGCCTCTCGCTCATCTGACTTCTTCTTCTTCTTCTTCTTAGCCTTCTGGTTACTGGATTTCAAAATTTCACCAGACGAAGTAGAAGAGTAGGGTGAAGAAATAGGTGAAGAAGGTGAGAGATCAACCTCAGAATCAAGATGGTGTTTTTTAGGTGAAGGAGATGGCTAGATAGAAGTTGGGACACTCTGGACCATTGTGGTCAAAACTAATGAGATAGGTAAACCATTAGTTAACCTAGGAAGGGACAACTTTTCCATATAAGGAGTGCCAATGTTTCCAAAAGAAGGAAAAGGACCAAGATTCCCATTGGAGGGGAATCCTTGACTAGTAAACTCCGGAAATGTTTCCATTGGAATCGATCCTAAAGAATCACTAAGGAAGATAACTTTAACTAGGAATATTTCGTGGGAAGTTGGTTTTAAGACACTGAAACAAAAATTTTCCTTTTCATGTTTTAAGAGTCAAGAAAAAGACGAAAGGTGACTCTAGTCACTTTCAGATTTAACGAGATCGAAAGGACAATTGCTCGATGATATTTTCAAATTTAAAGAGCCAGTAAAGATAAAAAAATGACTACTCAGGGTACTTTAGGCATAAAGGATTACCAGGTAACTATGAATTGCAAAATACCTACCGCGAACCAAAAAGTACGAGCAAGCAATCTCCTCGAATGCTGTGTTTGGTGTATCACATTTACAAGGAGGCAGACTCGACATCCTATGGATAAAGGATTGTAACCTATAGGGGTCTCCCTTTATATACACAATGGTACATGGAGCACAAGTCTGTGCTAGTGCCATCTAATGCAAAATCATTGCGAACAATAGTAGTTAGGTTTAAAGACGCCAGAACATGTCTTTAGCCTAGAACAATAAATGTGAGAATTAAGTTTCAATGCTTCCTTAGGTTAATTCAATAAATTTTAACGTTTTATATTGAATTAGGTTTCAATTCCAAGGCCCTACCACTGTCATCTGAAAACTTCTATATGTAGCTATATGAGAAAAGAAATCTTTGTCTTTGATGAAAGTTTACATTAATTGAGGGATAGAGAAAACACAATCAACGCAACAACCAAAGAATGAAATATTTTACTAATACATGTCCTAAATACACTTAATATTCCTTTAACAACAAAAAAAGTTTATTTCATTTCTCATGCTTATGACGATGCAATTCTAGCTTCTCAATAATGCTACTAATGCAATATTTTCACTTAGGTAAACTAGATGAATGTTCTTCTTTTCATAAAATGTAAAATGAATATTTCACATAAAGAACTTTAATGAAATTTTCACAATTCTGAACAAACAAGCATCGATCAAATCCAAAGCATGATAAATGATACTAAAAGCAACTTCTTCCCTAAATCGAACAAACCAAACACATAAATTCTTCAATCGACAAACCAAGCAATGTAATCTATGCTTGGAAAGAGAAAATAGACACTTGAAATAAGAGAACAAATGAGACTCTTTCACTCATTCATTTGAAATTAAGCAATGAAGATGTTGTGAATGAAAGATGGATTAAATGAAGTAGCAAATTAGAAACTTGACATAATGAGTAAACAAACAAATGAATGCTAATTGGCCTAGATGCACTAGGGTCATAGAAACCATCCAAAAAAACTCAAAAAATCAAGCAATGAAACTTCAAGCCAATCAATCAATCAAACCCAACAAACAAAGCATCCTAGTCACTTCTGGGAGGAAGAAGAGAGTCAAAGGGTCAAGACACACTAGCACTAGAATGGGAGAAACTCTGATTTTTCTTAACTCAGAAACTGACATGACTTTTTGGCTGAAACTAGCATTGAAAAGGGGTTCGACCCGAATGTCAGACTAAAACAGGTGTTGATTGGTGCGACTGTTTGGCTAAAACTAGCACTGATCAGTGCAACTGTTTGGCTGAAACTAGCGCTAATTGGGGATTGATGTGACTGTTTGGCTGAAACTAGCACTGATCAAGGGATTCAAAGAAAAAATAAAAAAGAACTTCACACAGGGCCAAACTTAACACATCAGAGGGTGGGATAATGTCTGTATGCCTTCAAATAGGTCAATACATATCTAGAAGACAATAAATAAACAAACTATGAACCCAAGTAGAAAAAACAGAGTGATGAAAAGGAGATGTATTTCCCCAGTGGAGTCACCAATTTGTTGTGTAGGAATATCCTCTTTACGGACAAAGATGATCCCTCTAGCCCAAGATGGTGGGTTTAGCCACAAACAAGATAGTATAATGTAAATTTCCTTAGGTTAGAATCAAATAAGAGGGCCTACCTCTTATAAAACTAATCCACTTGATGGTGATCTAGCTTCCTTGCTCCAGCTTCCTTTCGTTCCTTTCATTCAAGTACCTAAAAGAAACATACAAGAAACAACAACAAACGACGTGATAACATAAAATCAAATCCAATCTACTTAAAAGTTTAAGGAGTTCTAAGCTATAAAACGTAATATTACACCCGATATAGGAAATAAACCATTAGTTGTATTAAAATAAACTTCAAAGAGAAATACAACCGAAGCCTTGATGTTGGAGATCTCCTTTGTGGTATCCAAGTCCCACTACATGCCTTTTCAACACTCTTTTCCTCCTTTAGCTTGAAATGAAATGGCTTCCAAGCTCTAACTCTCTCTCCTCATGCTTTAGCTACCAAAGACTAGTCTTTTGTCATCTAAGACTAATATTCATCTATCAATAGCTAAAGATTTCAGAATTTTGCAGTTGGTTCTATTTCTCCAGCACTTTCACTATGTGTTGTATTGTAACCAAAAAGTGTAAGAGGAAGTGGTTTATATAGGGAGAGAAGGATAAGAATGAGATCCACTCAAGGGGGAAGAATGTTTTATATCCTTGGGAAGGTCCACTTTTAAGGGGGAAAGAACCTTATATGGATTTCTTGGCCCTTATCCAACCAAATGAACATCCAACACATCGCCGCTAGTAGTTTCTAGACGTGAAACTCCTTTTCCTTTTATAAAATTAGTCCAAAAGTAGACAAACATGGGTATTGGGCTAATAGTAGCGCCGATTGGTGCAAGTCACAGTGTAAAAATATGCCATCGGCATGGGTGAGACATTGGGAAAGAGTGCTGATCTTAAAAACTGGGTTTTAAGAAGGATTCTCTGGAAATGTTCTGAAGGGAGTGGGGACTACTTTCTTCAAACTTCAAGGGATGCAAGAGCATAGGTTTCATGGTGAAAGTACAACATAATAGTCACTATTAGGGTTCTCCGGGATCAGAAATAGGGAGTGACGGGAGAGTGACAAATTACTGTGTAACAGGGGGTTCCCTCACTAAAAGTCTAGAGATAAAGAAACGCTGAAGCTCACTAACTTGTAGAGACCAGGTCTGAAAAATGATACTAGAAATTTAATGAAAATCATTGGGAAATTCTATAAATAGGAAAATCCATTGGGGTATGAGACTAGAAACATAGTTCAAATTATTAACTCAACACATCAGTGCTTATATTATCCATATAGAAACAAAGGCATGATAGGCACACCTTTCAAGTTGATGTTGATTTTAGTATAATGGAAAAACAAAGAAACACATACAGTGGAAAAATAGAGAAACACATAACTAAATTCAATTGAATGCAACATGGGACATTATAATTATGTTATATAATTTCCTGACTATGTATTTAGAAGAATAATAATGACAGAGTAATAAATAATTCCATCATACATGAGAAAAAATCCACAATCATCTAGAGCATCCAGGATGAATTCTAGAAAACTATTTTAGTACACATTTAAAACAAGGTTGAAGTAAGATATCTAAGATAATAATTGCACATAATAAAAAGAATAGCTTGAAAGAAAATACCATAATAATCTATGAATTTGATGGAAAAAACTTGCACTGAGTTTTTTATTATTTCAAAATGATCACATACACCAGGCCTAGTTCGATTCCCAACCAATCCGTTATTCATGGTTTCTCATGTACTTAAATACATTTACAACATAATAATATCACATGACCAAATACAATGTATGATTCATTCATTCAGTGGATCGAAAAAAACCAAGATCATGAACATACTGTTTTTGATACAAAAGTAAATAAAGCTAGGCATAAAAAACTGCACCATTTTTCCTTTTAGAAAAAGTATAAAGCACTATATTCTATCCAATTGACTATATATAGATAATTACCCTATCTATATAATATCCTTATCCACTAATATCCTTCTCGATCATGATAATGTAGTTCTAGATTCTAGATAAAAGTAGAAACAACAAAGAGCTTGTGTTGCGCAGCGGTAGTGCAACAAAATTTTGAATCTGTGGTTGCACCATGTCTTCCTACGCCAAACCAAACAAAACAGTGACAACCAATCAACTAACGTTTTGTGATATACCAAAAAAATCCAAAACTTCAAGAATGTATGCATAATTCTCCTTATTCACAAACCGAATTCCAAAAATTACAGAATTTTGTTAGTAGCAATTGCGAAAAAGGGTCTCCAAGGGACACCTGTAGCTCCCAAAGGGTAATGTCCGTGTAAATAATGAGATAGGATTTTTTAGATGAAATTGTATTGGAGAGAAAAATATCCCAGTTTCTTGAAATTCTTTCCCATACCTTGGAAATGGTTCCCAAAATTCATGACTAAAATAGGAAATTACACAGTCTGAAAAATAGGCCTTAAAGATGCTTTCGAACATCTTGATCTATGATACTTGTTAAAAGGATGAAGGAGGTTATTTTTCTTTGGTATGTTATTGAGAAAAAACTATTTCATTTTTCCAAAGTTTATCTCCATTTGGTCAGAAGAAACATTTCAAAATGATTACTAAGATAAGGTATTTTGCGCAGCAGTTGCACAACGAGTCCAAGTAGGCCTCCATGCTCTGTATGGTTGCAAACCTCCTCTGGAAAAATGGATCAAATTTGTAGTATTTAAATTTATGTGTGATGGTGTATAAATATTTAAGTATGCTCTCCAACTCTTCAAACCTCCTAAATGCTTGATACCCACTTGCACAATGGTTACGAAAAGACTAGGTTGGGTAGCACTTGTGCGCAACAGATTTTCCATAGTGAGGACAAACTCAATTTTTCATCAAATTCTAGATAGGAATTGATTTGTGGTCTCCTATAGGGATGATATATTCTTGGATTATGCAAAGTTTGCAGGAGTGTAGAATGGCATGAAATAATGCGACATAAAAATTTGAATTACCCCTTGTCTTTTGTCTTGTAGCGCAACATTTGAATTGATTACTTTTAGCGCTCACTTCAGTTGGCATGAACATATGGGTTATGGGGAATTATTAAAGTTTTAGGGGTATGATGTTTCTTAGGTATGGGGGTTGTGTATTATGTATGAGGGTTGTACATGTGATGAGTATAGGGAAGTGGCAGTGTTGTTATGGGGATAGGTTTAGAACGAAGGGGGGAAGGAAATGTATTATGAATAAGATGTAAATTATATGTGAAAAGGGGATAGAATGTAGATGATATATTAAGGTATATATAAAGGGAAATGGGGAAATAAGGAAAGATGTGGTATGTAGGAATAGGGGATAGGAATTTAAAACATATTTAATGACCAGACCTCATGACCATCAGAACTTTATACTGACACTACCTCATTTCAGATGGTTTTGATTGACAAATGAATGACACATAATCCCTTTTGACTTGACTGTATAACCATGTGTGGCCTCATGAATCCACCGACTTGACACTCTTTCATGCTCTGGATGAACTATCTATTGAACAAATTCAAGGATGTGGGACATTGATCTGGAGACTATGACAACAACAATAGTCATAGGATCAAATTCTTCAAAAACTGAAAAATAAATGGATAAGGTAAATACATTTGACGTCAAAAAACCCAAGACCCTAACAGAAGGTTTGAAAAACTTGTTGCAAGAAAGGCTTCCCGATGGTGACAAGGTAATCCATGAAAAACATGATGAGGATAAAGGAATATGAATTACAATTTTAGACTCCAATGTGGGGTTTAAGAACCACCACATTCCAAATATAGATATGAAGAAGTTTGATGGCAAGGATCTAGTAACATGGATACTACAGATGGAGCAATATTTTGATCTACAGGATGTGCAACCCTCTCAAAAGGTACGTATTGCATATTTATATTTAGAACCAAATTAGTTTGTATGGTATAAATGGATTTTTTTCTTGTAAACCACTTGTCACTTGGTCAATTTTTACGGATGAAATGA
This sequence comes from Pinus taeda, assembly GCA_000404065.3. Taxonomy (NCBI): domain Eukaryota; kingdom Viridiplantae; phylum Streptophyta; class Pinopsida; order Pinales; family Pinaceae; genus Pinus; species Pinus taeda. The sequence goes on along the minus strand of APFE030934106.1, from coordinate 198,800 downwards.
TAATGCATTATGAATATACAAAGAGAAGCACCTTCTTTAGCCAATTGATAAATCTCAAACAAAAGGGTTTAATGGTGGAGCACATTGAAGACTTCCAAAAATTGAAGGGTAACTGATATTCTAGAGGAGTATAGGATTGATGTATTCATAGGGAATTTAAAAGATAACATCCAACATGAGGTTTACCTTTGGGAACCTGATTCATTAGGGAAGGCATTCAGGGTGACAAGAATCATTTAAAGGAAAATTATGGCAACAAGGAATTCTACCACTCACAACTATAAAGATGGAAGTGTTGTTGCTCCTAGACTTCCACAACGTAAAAGGTTGACACCACAAAAATTGGAGGAAAAAGAGAAAAAAGGGATTTTTTACATTTGTGATAGAAAATACACTAAAGGTCATAAGTGTCTTGAGAAGAAATTATTCTACATAATCTATGAAGAGGAGGAAGAGAAGGAACAAGAAAGATCAAAAGAGGAGGATATACACCAAGAACCAACCCTAGAGAAAGAAGAAATGAACCCAACCAAATCTTATAATGATTTGGTAGGAATTACCACTCAAACTCTCAAGATAGAAGGATATATCAAGAAGAAAAAGGTAATAGTGATGATTGATTCAGGTAGTACCCCCAATTTTATTCATTGTAAGATAGTCAAGGAATTGAATTCCTTCCTATATCCAACATGGGAGTGTCAAGTGATGGTTGCTAATGGAGGAACTATAAATTTCTCCGGAATGTGCCATAATATCAAGCTAACCATAGGGGTATTGTAGAGAATCGAAAGTTGAATTAAGGGGTATTGCAGGGAATCAAGGAAAGATAATCAACTCTAATGGCATGACAAAGATTTTGAAGAAATAACAATGTGGCATAATTTCACAATTATGCTCTCTAGGGGTTCAAACATCAAAATAATATAGATCTCCAAAAATTGGATAATCATTCCAAGGTGTTTGAGACTCCGAATGGCCTCCCACCTATTTGTGATCATGATCATGCAATTCATTTAATTCCAGGAAGTGTTCCTCTAGACATTAGGCCTTATAGATATCTTTATGCCCAAAAGAGTAAAATAACATATGGTTATAGAAATGCTAGAGGCTGGTATAATTCAACCTAGTAAAATTTATTTCTCTGCTCTAGTAGTATTGGTGCACAAGAAGGATGGGTCATGGCGTATGTGTCCCAACTATAGGGAGCTCAAGAAGCTCATTATTAAAGATAAATTTCCCATTCCTATCATTGATGAATTTTTGGATGAATTAAATCGAGAAATTTACTTCACCAATTTGGATCTTTGTTCAGGATATCATCAAATTAGAATGAAGACACAAGACATTATGAAAACAACATTCAAAACTCATGAGGGTCATTATGAATTTTTGGTCATGAATTTTGGCCTTACTAATGCACCTTCCACATTTCAAAGTTTGATGAATTCCATTTTCAAACCATTCCTTACAAAATGTGTTAGAATTTTTTGATGATATACTAATCTACAACAAATCTTGGAAAGATCATGTTCAACATGTTCATAGGGTGCTCAAACTATTGGAGGAGAAACAATTTTATGAAAAATCCTCCAAATGTTTCTTTGGAGTACAGGGGGTGGAATATTTGGGTCATATTGTATCTCATGAGGGTGTTAAGGTAGTCCCTAAAATAATTAAAGCCATTAAGGAATGGAAAATCCCCACAACCATAAAGCATCTTCAAGGATTTCTCAGGTTGATAGGGTATTATTGCAAGTATGTTAAGAATTATGGGAGTATATCAACACCTCTAACATCATTACTTAATAAAGGTGCATTTTCTTGGACTCCAGAAGCAGCGAACACCTTTGAACATATTAGAGAGGAGATGTGCCAAGCACTAGTCTTAGCTACCCTAGACTTCACAAAAACTTTTATTGTGGAATGTGATGCTTTAGGAAATGGAATTGGCACGGTTTTAATGCAAGAAGGAAGACCCATTTCTTTTTAAAGTTGTCCAATCAAAGGAAAGTATTTACACAAACCTATTTATGACAAGGAAATTTTGGAAATACTACATGCACTAAAGCAATGATTACCTTACCTATTGGGAAAACACTTCAAGGTAAAAACAGATCATGATAGTCTTAAATACTTTTTGGAGTAAATATTATCTTCAGAAGAGAAGCACAAATGAGTGAAAAATATGTTGGGTTATGGCTTTGAAATCATCTACAAAAAGGTAAGAAAAATGTTTTTGCAGATGCACTCTTAAGAAAGGATGAGGATGTGGAAGCATTTCTTTGTGTCATTTCTATTATCCAACCTAAGTGGATAACTGAAGGAAGGGATGAATGGAAGAATGATGAAGAGGTGTGGTCACTCATTCAAAAGTTGCAGAAAGATCCTAGTACATTTGATACATTTAGTTGGAAATATGATTCATTATGGTACAAATATCGCTTATATCTTTATAAGAATTCACAACCCAAAAAAATATTATTTTGGAATTGAATACCTCTCCCTTAGGAGGGAACTTAGGATTTACAAAAAATTACCATAGGGTCAAGAAGGATTTCTTTTGGGATGGAATTAAACATGATATTTATAAATTTTTGGCAAAATTTTTGGTTTTCCAACAAAATAAGTTTGAGACAATTAAGACCCTGGGTCCGTTACAACCTTTATCCATTCCAAGTCAACATTGGGAGAAGGTCTCAATGGATTTTATCATAGGTTTACCCAACTTGTCTGATGGAAAGAGTGCCATCATAGTGGTAGCTGATAGAATTACCAAGTATGCACACTTTTGTGCATTATCTCATCCTTTTAAATCCAGTTCAATTGGTACTTCATTTATGGAAACAATTCAAAAAATTCTTGGAAATCCAAAGATTATAGTAAGTGACAGAGATCCCATTTTCATTGGAAATTTTTGGATGGAACTATTTTCTTGTTTTGGTACTCAATTATCATCCTCAATATAATGGGAAAACTAAGATAGTGAACAAATATTTGGAAGGATATCTTCATTTTTTTGTATCCGATAAACAAACATAATGGGTCAAGTAGTTACCTCTCGCTGAATGGTGGTATAACACTTCCTTCCGTACTGTAGCAAAAATGACCCCATTTATGGCACTTTATGGATATCATCCACCATCCGTCACATCATATTTAAGAGAAAATTCTAAGATTCAAGTAGTGGGAGATCACATCAAGCATCAACAACAAGTTCTCCAACTCTTAAAGGATAACCTCACTCTCGCACAAAATCAATTGAAACAAAAGGTAGATCATAATCACAGTGAAAGAAGTTTTGGTGTAGGTGACTGAGTATTTTTACAGTTACAACCATACAAACAAATGTCTCTCAAGCAAGCTAAGAAGGATAATAAATTATGACACAAGTACTACAATCCTTACAAGGTGTTGGAAAACATTGATACTATGGCATACAAACTGGAGCTTCCTGCATCTTCCTGAGTACACCCAGTTTTCCATGTTTCACGCTTAAATAAGGTTATTAGTGACACACTTCCAATTCAAACAATGTTGAAAAAACTTGACAAAGAAGGAAAAATCATATTTGAGCCTAAAGCAGTCATGAAAATAAGAACCTGGCAACTACTAAATCAATGAATTTTAGAGTATCTCATTAAGTTGAAGAACTTACCCACTAAAGATTCCACATGGGAGATGAGAATTTTATATAGAAGCATCCATAACTGCTCAAGCTTTTAGGATAACACTTTTTTGAAGGAGAGGGACATGTTAGGTCCCTATAATACTACTGTATCCCCCTTATTGTTATTGTTGTGCCCATGTAGCCCCCATATAGTTATTTTTGTGCCCCATAGAAGCCCACTATTGTTGTGTTTTACCCTTACATTATTATTATTATGTAGGCTTTTATTATATTGTGACCCCTTAGACTCTATTGGCTTGTATGGGCCTGACCTAGGTTTAGAGGTGATTTAGCCAAGCAAATCCCGGTACTACTGGTTCTTTCGGCAATAGTCCGTAGAGCATGGACTAAGGTGTCACCCGAAGTAGTATGGGAGGGTGCTAGAACTAGGTTTCCACACCCTGGGAATGTCTGATGAGATTTTGGAGATTCATGGTTTAACCTTGCGCGCACGTCACTACGCGCACTTGTTATTCCTTCGTAGCCTGCAATGCTGCTTTCGCGCAGCCCTACCCAGGGCGCAACCCATATAATACCCAATATCCTCGCTGATAATATGTTATTACCCAATTACATAACTTGTGTTTATAAGATTAATGATTATTATAGCATATTAAATAATTATATTAGAGCGCATGATAACTAAAACAATATAAATGTAAAGAAGACAATGCACAATAGATACACAGAAATAGGAATCAACTTCTCTTTATTAATCTTTGATCTAGATTAAAGACTCGACACCGCCCTGCACACATAGCTCCAGGGGTATGTGCACTTAGTTTTGGAATTTACCAGGCTTCTGTGCACTCAGCTATAGAGCCTCTTCCTACTACTACGACCAAATACACTTAGACTCTTCCTCTAAGCTTGAACCATTCCTATTCTTCTCTATAATTCACCTTTTATTTACACTTAGAGCCTCACTCTATTTATACACGTAGGCCGACTTGACTTTACATTACATTACAATATTTTAGGGTGGACATCCCTATGAATCATCCTATACTTCGCGCTCCATGCCCGCAATTCACAGAGTCTTACAACAACCTTTGACCAAAACTTGCGCTTTGAGCCCCAAAACATGCTGTGGGGGGATTCCATAACCAACAGGCCCCCAACACAATCATTGTGACTCATCCTGAGTCACTCTGCTGGCATAGTGATCATGGCATGGAGCCCCTCCAACTGGTCCCGTACTGCTCGGAGGTCTGCGACGCACTGTTTTGCAGTTTGTTGGATATGCTATATTCTTGCTTTGAAATCATTTATGGATGAATTGTGTCCTTACCTTGGTACCGACATCTGCTGCGTGTGTTTATAGTCCTATGCCCTAGTCCAGGTCCTTGGGTCACGAAGACTGTGCTCTAGCCGGTTAGTCGGATAGTTGGCCCACCCGTGTAGGGCTTCAAGTGACTGCCGTTTGCCTTTCCTGGGAAGGGTTCTCCATTTAGTTTAAATAGCTGAATGACACCTCCATCTGTGACCTCCTTAACCGCGTATGGTACCATCCAATGCATTCTGAATTTTCCCAAGAATTTTTCAAACTTACTGTCGTATAGCAGTACTAAGTTGTTTACCTTGAAGATGCGCAACTTGATATGGCAATCGTGCTAGGCGTTTTCATGCTGCTTTTGTACTTGCTAATGAAATTCAGCTAGAAACCGTTCTTCCTTGAGTTCTTCTAATTGTGTGAGCCTTTCTTCTAGGGCTTCGTGGTCCGTCATGCCTGTGAGTGCTACTATTCATAGACTAGGTACGATGTATTCCATCGGCATGACAACTTACGTGCCATAGACTAACCGGAAAGGTGTTTGTCCCATCAATTTTTCCATGTTGTTCTATACACCCATAATACAACAGGTACGTGCAGGTCCTAGTCTTTTCGCTACGCGTTACATACTTTGGTCAGCGTAGTCTCCATTTTGTTGTTCTAGTACTATGATTTAAAATTTTCTTAGAAATTCATCCATTGCTGACAATCCATCATATGTCGGCAACTCCCTTGCCTCTATTGTCATGTAACACAGTGATCTAGCCATCATATTGCAATTGAGTGTTGTTACTTCATGCAACCAATTCTACCATCGCTCTACTTATTTGTCTGAATCCGAAGTGCAAGAGCTGTCGCGCTCCAATGAAATTCTCCCATCTACGGTCGGATTCACCCAATCCTATTCTCGCATAGTTGTCATGTAAATACAATCAAGATCATCATCACTATCATCGTCATGCAATGGTTTAGTGTATTGTGCTCCTTCGGCTGGATCTAGTGGTACTACTACGTGTAGTGAATTTTTCTCAAAGATCATCTTGTGCTTCTTCAGATTTATGACTCCATTCATATCGGTGGCCCAGTCTATTCCTAGTAGTGCAGGATAGGGGTTACTATCATCGACAATCTCTATCACTTCAAAATCTGCCTGAGTGCTCGCACCTCCAATATCTACTGTTACCCCTTGCAATCTTTCCATGGGAAAAATTTTCTGTTGGTTCCCCATTCATAACTGAATAGGGGACCATTGTAATGAGAGTTGGCCCATGCATTCCCATGTTTTCTTTGGTAATACATTCACGTTTGAACCCAGATCTAGGACTATCTAATCCATTTCATACTCATCGATTTGCGTAGTCAACCTAATTTCCCTTCCAGTGCGTAATGCATGCTTCCCCAATTTCCAGACCACAGACGGTTCTCCTGACCACACATCTAGTGATAAGTTCTTGGAGTCCTTTGACTGCCTTGCTTTCGCGCAACAGTTTCATGCATGTCTCTACAAAGGTAGTTAATATTGAAGGATCCATTCCTGGTTCTAGTTGATCCTTACTACCTGAAGTGGAGGCCTTCGTGAAGCTCTTCTTAGCTTCCATGAATGTCTCCTTCGTGCGTTCTAAATCAAACTCAGGTTCCTTTGTAGGATCCTTGTGAACCCACACACTCTCTTCTGACTACTTTCCCTTATCATCTCCCATGGTCATACCACTTCTGAGCATCATGTTTACATTCGGGTCTTCTTCTCATGACTCAGACCTCATCATTTGTACATTCTGAGTCGGATGGGGCTAGAATACCCATTTTTTCACACATTCTTGCAATCAGTGAAGGGAAATCTTCTACCTCATGATCAAAATAAGCACAATATAAACATGATATTCTTGTTGAGTTGGTACAATCATGGGCATAGTGCCCTGGCCCTTCACAATTGTAACAAATTAGTTGACTGCGAACTCGTCCTAGTCCCATTCTGCCTCGTCCTCGATCGTTTCCTTGAAATCTAGCGTGCACCATCCTTGTATTTGGGTCAAGGGCTTGCGTTTTGGTCTGCACCCTTTAGGCAGGGGTCCGATCCATCATGAGTTCGTAACTTCGGCAGGTGCGTTCATCGTGACCTACCAAGCTGCAAAAATTACAAAACAATTGCTGGGTCATTTGCGTATACTTCTACAACAAATGAAAATTATCCGTAGTGTGTTTCCCTCCTATCTTAAAGATCGCACACCATAATGTAGGTGCTGTGCTTGACCCTACCTGTGCATCTAGTCTCAATGACATCGACCCTCCTCCTGCCAAGTAGTTCACGAACACTGGACATTGATCTTTGTCATGGCTCTGGCCTTTGCATTTTATGCACTAGGCTTCCTTGCGTACCTTTGGCTAAGGTGCCCTGTTTGGTTTCAAACTATACATTTCCAGACACAGATTCTATAGTTGCGTGTGGATTTGTTGAACTCCCAACCCAAGATCTTGTACATGGGTCTCATGTAATCTCATTACCATTTCCCATGCTTTGGCCTGGGTGGAAATGTTTTGCTGTGATAGCGCTGTCCTTAAGCGCAGTGTCAGAGATGCTACAAACCATACACGATGTTGTCCATTTGTCAATGTGATATTGGCTTTGCGAGTCGTAATCTTTAGCCTTTGATCTAGATCCTAGGGGGTCTCACCCAAGAGCATCGCGATCTCTTTAAACTTGATGATTGATTGTGTTTCTGACTTTGGCTTGCTAAACTCCCTGTTCAGGGTGGCCTGGATCTTTGGAATTCCTGCATTTGGGTAGTCATTAGAATGCTTGATATACCATGTTAATGCATGATCCTGCAATGCACTCACCAGCGTGGCCTTCTTAATATTGTCATTTGTGACACCTTGTGCTTCCCATACTGCTCTTACCAAGAACCAAAATTTGTCTGGATCTTCATTCCCACTCCTCTTAATACCGGTAGTTTGATTGCACTTGCCATACTGAATTTTGGTGGTGGTGGAGGTGGAGTGGGTGGAGATAGAGGTGATGAGGGTGAAACGGGTGGTAGTGTGGGTGGATGTGGTAAATGCAGAATTCACTGTCTTATCAAACTGACCGTGCTTCTCGGAGAAACTTTCGCGAGCTCCTCTTCGTTCTCCCGCAAGGGTGAAATTAAGGGACTGGATTCTAATCCTTCACTACTTCTTCTTTTGTATATCTTCCCGCTCTGCGTAGTTGCAAACATTAATCGATTCGCATAACCCACTTTTCACAAAATATCATCTTAATCCAAGTGTTCAAATATTTAATATACTTAACTCGTGGTCCTTTGAGAAAACGTCGCTCTACCTCACTGTAGCTGACAATCGTGTCTACTGCAAACTTAGTGATAAATCCCCCTATTATCCAGTTGAGCCAATGGTGCACAGCTTGCGCAATATTATCTTCTGATGCTTCTAGTCTATTCAGTAATTCCGGAGGCCACACTATTGGTTTGTCGAGCCTACACCTTCCCTGGTTGTCTGCTAACTTCACAATCCACTCATACAACTTAGAAGGAAAGGATGCAAAGAAAATTTTGTGGATTCTCGTATACAAGTAGTGCTCCAACCACTGTTCCTTAGATACTTGTAGGGTTCTGCTTTCCTGCGTCGTGAACTCGTGAATCTTCTTGTCCAATCACTCTTCAATTTCTTTCTTTTTTGGATTCTACTAGCATGACATCAAACATCTTATGCAAATCCCGATCTTGGCAACAGAACCATTTGTTGGCTTGTATGGGCCTGACCTAGCTTCAGAGGTGATTTAACCAAGCAAATCCCAGTACTACTGGCCCTTTCGGTAACAGTCTGTGGAGCGCGGACTGAGGTCTCACCCGAAGTAGTATGGGAGGGTGCTAGAACCAGGTTTCTGCATCCTGGGAATGTCTAATGAGATTTTGGAGATTTGCGATTTAACCTTGCGCACACGTCGCTACGCGCACTTGTTATTCCTTCGCAGCTTGCGATGCTGCTTTCGCGTAGCCCTACTCGGAGTGAAACCCGTATAATACCCAAGTTCCTCACCGTTAATATGTTATTACCTGATTACTTAACTTGTGTGTGTAATATTAATGATTATGATAGCATATTCAACTATCATATCAGAGTGCACGATAACTAAACCAATATAAATGTAAAGAAGACAATGCACAATAGATACACAGAAATAGGAATAAACTTCTCTTTATTAAACTTTGATCCAGATTATAGACTCGACACTTCCTTGTGCACACAGCTGCAGGGGTCCACATACTCAACTGTGGACTCTACCAGGCCTTTGCACACTCAGCTACAGAGCCTCTTCCTACTACTACGACCCAGTACACTTAGACTCTTCCTCTAAGCTTGAACCATTCCTATTATTCTCTCTAATTTGCCTTTTATTTACACTTAGAGCCTCGCTCTATTTATATACTCCCATGGTCCACGGACCATGGGTAGGCCTATGTGACTTTACATTACATTACAATATTTTAGGGCAGACAACCCTATGGCTCATCCTATACTTCACGCTTCGCACTTGCAATTCGCAGAGTCTTACAACAACCTTTGACCAAAACTTGGGCTTTGAGCCCCAAAACATGTTGTGGGGGGATTCCATGCCCAACAGAATCCTATATATACAAAGGAGATCTTGTCATTTGTATCATCCAAGAATTGTTCATTTATGTAATGTAAAGGAGGTTCCCCCCTCGAAGAGGATAATTTTTAAGTCGTTCATCTATATTTTCTATGACATGGTTTCATAACATGGGCCTTTTCTCATATGTCACAGGGGGTTTGGTTTTTCCCTTAGGAGAGCTAATCTCCTTAATTTTTCCTTCACTATGCCCCACTTCTCCCTTTTTAATGGGTGACTCCTCAATAGTGATAGAGACATCTGATGAAGGCTATGGTTTCTCCTCCCTAATCCTGGTTCTCTTCCTTATTTTGAAATATATGTGACCTTACCTTAGTTTCCTCCTTTTGGGCTTGACATGTGTGCTCAATGTGGCCAAACTTGCAGCCACTTATTGCTCTGTATTCCCTAGAGAAATACTTGTTTGATGTCCTTGATTATATTTTTCCTTGGAGTTTAGAAGGAATCTCAGGGATTTATTTTTCTTCTACTTGTTTCTTGTTGGCTTAGTGGGCCTGACCCAAGTTCATAAGTGATTTAGCCAAGAAAATCCCAGTACTACTAGCCCTTTCAGCAATAGTCCGCAGAGTGCGGGCTGAGGTCTCACCCGAAGTATGATGGGAGGGTGCTAGAAATAGGTTTCTGCACCCTGGGGATGTCTGATATGATGGGATTGGTACGCAGTCCAACCTTCACACTCAATGTGCTATGCGCACCAGCAGGCACCTCGCAGCGTGCGATGCTATCTTCGCACAGTCCTAGCTGCAGCGCGACCTGTCTTATTTACCCCAGTGTTTCTTAATTATGCACTGTTAGCTAATTACTTAGATTATTTTCATATATAAGCATTCCGAACCATACAATTATTTACCCAATTGCATGCAGTAAATAAATAGAGTAAAAGTGATGCATAACAACAAACCGTTTCAAGAATAGATGCACAAAGTAAACTTCTCTTTATTAGCTTTCAATCCCAATTACAGACTCAACTCTGCCCTGCGCACTTAGTTGCGGGGGTTTGCACACTCATTTGCAGACTCTACTAGGCCTCTACACACTGAGCTGTAGAGCCTCTATCCACTACTATGACCCAATACCCTTCTAATCCAACGTTAAGATCGAACCATTCCTTTGCTGTTCTCTCGATCATTTTCTATCTTTACACTTAGAGCCTTGATCTATTTATACAATCCCATGGTCTGCGGACCATGGGTAGGCCGACACAACTTTACATTACATTACAATAATTTAGGGTGGACAACCCTATGACTCATCCTAGAATTCACGCTCCGTGCTCGCAATTCACGGATTTTTACCATAAACTTGACCAAAACTTGAGCTTTGAGCCCCAAAAACATGCTACGGGGGATCCCATTCCCAACAGGCCCCCAACATAATCATCATGACTCGTCCCGAGTCACTCAGCTGGTGCGACGATCTTGGCACGAAGCCCTTCCAACTGTGCCTGTACTACGCGAAGGTCTACTGTGCACTGTTCTACGGTTTGCTAGATCTACTCCACTCTTTTGGCTGAAGTCTCGCTGTCAGGGGCAAATCCTTGTCTTAAGGCATGCATTACCTTAATTTGTGCGAGCTTTCCTTTGATGTCTGCAGTGATGATGAAGGGATCATCAATCCATGGCTGGATGTGCACTTTAAGGACTGCCTCTTTCTGTCGTGCAACATCTACCTGTTTGTTCAACGCCTTCGCCTGCTATAGCTTTGCCAGCTGTTGGGTCAGGACAACTGTTTTCACCATTCTGTGCATACTGTCATACTGCACTTGAAGCTCCTGCGCCTCTATTTCTAGGCAAAAACTAAGGAATAGTAGAAGAAACAAGTCTAATGATGTTACTGACAACAATTTAAAAACTAGAGAATAAGGGAAACCAAAGAACTACTTCTACACTGGAATGCATCTATCTGAGTTAGTGGAAACAATTGATACAAGCTGCAATGAACACAGTGTTAGAAATGATATGAAGATAAATAATAAAAAAAACACAATAACTGTACAGTTGAACGAAGGAAGACAACAAATGAAAATGTACATAAATGAAAAGTAACCTCGACCATGCTGGGGCTCTCTGCAAGGTCTAGGACTAGCAACGCAAAATCACTTCACACGCTTCAGGTATCCATATAAGAAAAAAAGTTTTTTGTATTAAAAACAGAGTACTGAATGTCTTGTGCTACAAGTGGGAATTACACTACTTCATCATCAAAAACATTAACTAGTTTTGCGATCCAAATGTTGATATTTATAGGAAAAATACACAACTGTTTTAAGAGAGAAGTCTTCTATAGCAGACACGTGAATAGGTAGTGTATCCGGAAATTTAGTCTTCGGTTGGCTTGAATAGTAAATCTCCAAATAGTGGCTGTTGGATACTGGTTATGCAGGTGGCAAACAACATCCTCAGCTTTAGGAACTTGCCTCAGATTCATTTACTAGGAAACGTGCAAAAACAATGTTCTAGTTGCTATAGGTCTTCTCCGTTGACTCTCCTTTGACTGGGGTCTTTCTTACTGACTTTGATCAAATGGATAGGACACCATACATGTACTGATATTTTCCCAGGTACCCATATGGTTTGCTTCTTCTCTCGACACCTGTAACCTACAAAAGTATGGAGATGGCTACATAATGGCTGGTTAGTTGCAGAATGTGGCTACGTTCCGTAGTTGAAAAGAAAAACCCTATCCAAATAATACACATAATAATATAATTTGAAAATAACTAAAATGGACTCCTGGAAGCAACATGCAATGGCTTTTGATGGTTTAGGATGCATTGGCATGGGAAAACAAAGGAAGAAGGATGAAGAAATTGCTTAAGAAAGAGGTAGTTTTGTAGCTCAACAGGTATCAAGGATTCAGAGCAGCATTTGATACTCAAATACCGCGGCTACCTACACAAGTACATCCAGGAAGAAATAGAATTCCTGAACATCTCCTTGCTTGGCACAACATATCGATATGCCATCAAGGTCGAGAAAAATTTTAAACAGAAGAAGCGAGACTCTGGATCTATGAATCCAATGCAAGGGAAAGGTGCCCCCAAACTACAGAACAAAAGACAAAGCCAAGGCAGGGTGGCCCAAGACAACTCACCAAAGCTACAAGAAAAGAATAGCACCGCGAAGCCAAAAAAGGACATGGGAAAATGGTGTGAGTTCCATAAGAGCTACCTCACAACACAAGTGAGTGTCGGGCCAAGCAGTCACTGGTGGCTAAGCTAAAGGTTTTAGGATTAGATGCATGTTCTGACTCTGAGTCAGAACCCGACAAGGGGAATGAAAAAGGGAAGCAGATTATTGATGCGGAGCCCAATGTCACCGTTGCCACCATGAAGATACAAAAGGAGGAACCCGAAGATCCAGAGGAGGAGGAGCATCTATTCCACTCCCAGATGTGGGTAAAGGGATCCCCGCTACAGTTCATTGTCGATAGCGGGATCCAAAAGAACTTCACTTTGGCAGAGGTCGTGAAGCAGCTGGGCTTATCGACCATGACACATCCACAACCATACACCATCGAGTGGCTTCACCAAAGATGGGATCTTCGCGTGAGCCAACAATGTTGCCTTCCATACAACATCAAGGCCTTCACATATGAGGTTATAGTGTGACATTGCTCCCCTTGAAGTTTGTGATGTATTATTAGGACAACCATACTTATGGAAGCGACATGCTGTGTATGAATCAAGGCCCCGTGCTGTTATTATTACATTGGGAAATAAGTTGTATAGGATACTAGGGGTAGCATTGCCTACCGCCATCTCTTTGGTTACTGCAAAACAATGTAGTAAGCTCATTTCCAAAAGCGGGAAATTTGTTTTCTTGATGATACGCCCTCAAGGAAAGAAGAAGATAGTGGCCATGACCTCAAGATAGGGCCCCTCCATATGACAACTACAGATGGACAAGGTCGTGGAGGAGTACGAGGACATCTTAACCTCCCCCGTAGGGGTTCCTTTGCACTGTCGTGTCAAACACTCTATCAATCTAACCCCAGGTGCGCCGCTACCCAATGGACCAATCTATTGATGCTCCATTCTGGAGAATGGTGAAATCAAGAGGCAGATTCAGGAGCTGCTGTAGAAAGGTCACATCCATCCAATTTCATCCCCTTGTGGGAGCCCGATCGTGTTGGTACGAAAGAAGGATGGGACTTGGAGACTTTGTATTGACTATTAGGTGCTGAACAAGATCACTTTTCGTAATACATACCAGATCCCATAGATTGATGACCTCTTAGATCAATTGAAGGGGGAAAATATTTCAACAAGATCAATTTGAAGTGAGGATATCACTAGGTACCAATCGAACCCTCTGATGTGTGGAAGACTACCTTAAAAGCCAAGGAGGGCCTTTTTGAATGGTTGGTTATGCCTTTTGGGTTGACAAATACTCTTGCAACCTTCATGAGGCTAATGGATGACATCTTGCAACTATTCACCAACTCATTTGTGGTGGTATACTTGGATGAAATCCTAATCTTCAGCTAGATTTGGGAAGAGCACCTCCACCACACCTGACAAGTTCCCCAAACACTGCAGCAATACAAGCTATGTGACAATTTTGAGAAATGCACTTTTGGCATGACTCAGGTTCAGTATCTGGGATACATTATTGATGAACAGGGGGTGCATGTGGATCCAACAAATATCCAAGTCATTCAGGATTGGCCGTCTCCAACCACTTTAACAGAGGTCCACAACTTTCTAGGTCTTGCCAACTTCTACCGCAGGTTCATGTTGGGATTTTCTCATATCACTTGGCCCTTGAGTCGAGTCACCAAGGGAGGAGCGAAAGAAAAATTATTTTGGTCTGAATCTCAACAGAAGGCATTCATAGAGTTGAAAGATTGCCTCTGCTCGGCACCAGTGCTCGCATTGCCAAACTTGCAAAAACCATTTTAGGTCGAGATAGATGCCTCTCACTATGCTATTAGGGTAGTCCTTACTCAACACAGGAATATAGTGGGATATCACAGTTATACACTTTTAAAAACAGTCCAAAAGTATCCCACTTATGACAAAGAGATGTATTCCATTGCACAGGTCTGCCGACAATGGAAACATTACATTTTGGGGAAGGAAATGTTTATCCACAAAGACCATGACCCCTCCAGTTCATACAGACTCAAGGGAAATTGCAGAATGATCGCCATCATAAGTGGTCCACATACTTGCAACAATTCCATTTGAATATCAAGTATAAGAAGGGTAGCACCAATAATGTTTCAGATTGCCTCAGTCGACCATCGATCATGGCATTAACCACCGTGCTCAACTCTTGTGGCATGAGACTTTTGATTGGCCACTTCTCTATAAAAGCGACCCAGAATTCAGCCACACATACTAGACACCCTTGGAGGGTCAACATGTTCTAGATTTTCACCTCTAGGATGCCTTGTTACGCCACCTGGGTCACCTTTGTGTTCCTTAAAGCAAGCATGCTAAGAAGATTTGGGAAGCACATTACAGTTGGGCTACTAGGCATTTCGGGGTCGAGAAAATGGTGGCAGTATTGCAGAAGTATTTCTATTAACCGAATCTTCGACAGGATGTTGGGAAGTACATCAGATCATGCACTACCTACGCCATTAACAAACTAACCATCAAGAAGCAAGGCCTCTATACCCCGTTGCCTACCCCTAGTTGACCTTGGGAATCCATCCCCATGGATTACATGTCAGGCCTTCCTTCCACGAAGCATGGAAATGATTGTGTTTTTGTGGTCATTGGCAGGTTCTTGAAGATGGCCATTATGGCGGCCTGCAAGAAGAAGATCACAACAAAAGCCACTACTAAACTCTTCTTTGAACAAGTGTGGGTACAGTTTGGGATCCCACAGTCTAGCATCTTAGATCGGGATAGTAGGTTCCTCAATACATTTTGGTCTAGTCTCTAGTCGATGTTGGACACCAAACTCACTAAGTCCACAACCTTCCATCCTCAAATTTATGGCCAGACAGAGGTTGTCAATAGGATGATTGTACACATTCTATGCATGTACAACTCAAAGCATCCATGCAAATGGGATTAGTGCATCTCCTATATTCAGCACAGCTACAACCAGGCTATCCACAGCTCAACTGGACACATCCCTTTTCAGGTGGGCTTGGGATTCCAGCCATTATGTCCCATTCATGTGGCCATGCCATTTGCAGCTACTCACGGAGATTCGATTCATGTCCAGTCCGAAATAGATAAGGCAACTAGCTTCATTGAGCACATCTAACATATTCACCAGTAGGTCCATGAAATTCTAGAGAAATCAAATGCCAAGTGCAAGTAGTGACATGATCAACATCAGGTGCCACACAAGTTTCAGGTGGGCAAAAAAGTCTAGTTGCATTTGCAAAAGGATCGCCTTGTCGGAGCCTATCGGAAACTCAGACCACTCCGATATGGTCCTTACACCATTACCAAGGCCGTGGGAGATAATGCATTTGAGCTCAACATTCCCCCATTCCTTGGCCTGCACCTAGTGTTCAATGTGGACCGCCTTCGGCCATACTTTCCACCATTACTAGACACATTCGACATTGCAGAACAACTCACACCCATAGAATTAAATCCAGATTACATGGAACAAGATGCAACTGATCAAATCATGGACACATAGATCAAGAAAACTCGCCAACAGAGTATTCAACTGTATTGAGTTGTTAAAGAACGCCAATTCCTTCATGAGGGCAAGTGGCTCACCAAGGACCAAGTTCAACAGAAGTTTCCTCATCTCATGGAGGAACTCAACGTAATGGGGACCATTGCTTCCTAGGGGGGGGGGGGGAATGATCCAGGTGGATATTAGTGGCCACCCACCAAGTCCACTTGGACCCCCACCATTGTTTCTTTCAGCTTTTGAGTTTCCTTAATTGTAGCACAGTTTACTATTTTTTGCAGTTTTTTGAGTCCTAAACTTCTAAAGCCATTTTGAGGCCCTAAACGACGTTTTTCAGGAAAACTAGGAGCAACATGGGTCCATGGACCATGTTTCTCTTCTTAAAGTTGTAGTTCTCAGATATATCTTTCTAATGAGATATTGTACATGTCAAACGGAGATAGTATGCCAAAGTTACGACCCCGAGAAATTGATGTACCAATTTACCTAAACAGGGCCCACAGTTTGGCGTTTCATCTTCTAGGGTTAGGTTTTTGGATGTTTAGGGCTTTCCATTATTTCTCAACAATAAATAGGCCTTCAAGCCTCATTGTAACATAGTTTAGAGGCATGTAGCCGCCACATCTCTTCTCAAAGATAAGCTACCATCGCCCTAGCTGTTTATTTCCATTTTCTATTTGTAAGAATATCTTAGTATTTTACATTAATGAAATGAAGTATTATTTCCGCTGTATCTTTGTGTTTTTGGTTATCTCTATAATTTGATATGTTCCTATTTAAATCCGGATCAGAGGATCTATTGGTGGATAAAGATCAGTGGATCACGGTAGATCCGGGTAGTAAACCAACGGGAGTGTCTGATGAAGAATGAAAGAAGTCGGATCGGAAGGCAAAGAGCACAATACAAGTGTGTGTCTTAGATTTAGTATTGTTTAATGTATCACGGGAAGCTATAGTGAAGGCTTTGTGGGACAAGTTAGGGACTTTGTAACAATCTAAGTCTTTGGTGAATTAATTGTTCCTACGGAAAAAGCTGTATAACATAAGAATGAAAGATGGAGACTCGGTGACAGAGCATCTGAAGGTGTTTAATACTGTGGTAAGTCAATTATCATTTATTGATATCAAAATTTCAGATGAAGATAAGTGCATTAGTTTGTTGTGTTCTATATGAGATTCGTGGGATAGTTTGGTTATTGCAATAGGTAGCAATGCAACTACCTTGCAGTTTGATGAAATAGTCTCATCCTTGTTGACGAAGGAGATGAGATGGAAAAATATGGAGAGCTCGAATGGTGATGCCTTGTCTGTACAAGGACGGTCCTAGAATAGAAACAAAAATAAGTCATTGAGTGGGAGATCTAAATCTCCAGGAAAACCTGTAAAGGTGGTGTGCTGGAAATGTGGAAAGGAAGGGCACTACAAAAGGGACTGTAAATCTAAAGCTCCTGATAAAGAAATGGATTTGATTGATGCTCCTTCTGCAGAGGCGAAACCCACCTCAGATGAAGATGGGGATGTGTACTTGGCTTCTTCAAGTACACATGTAGATCATGAGGCATGGTTGATTGACTCAGGGGCATCCTTTCACTTCACTCCCCATAGAGAGTGGTTATGTGAGAATGAGAAATACGATGGTGGTGATGTATTCTTAGGGGATTATAGGAAGGCTAGAATCGTCGGTCGTAGAAAAGTAAAGTTGAATTTGCAAGGTGGAAAGGTTAGAACACTTCCGGTTGTTCTACATATTCCTACATTGGCCAGAAATCTGATTTCTGTAAGAAAGTTGGATGATGTAGGTCTAAAAATAATGTTTGAGAAGGATACCTGCAAGATGGTTTGGGTGGCATTGGTATTGATGTGGGGAGTTTGAATTGGAACTCTATACAAGCTGCAAGGTAGCACTATTGTTGATGGGTGCAACAGTTCTGTGGTTCCTAAAAGTGGAGCAGAAAATCTAGTGGTCTCTGGAGAGAAGACCATGTTGTGGCATCAAAGGCTTGGACATACTGGAGAGAAGGGCCTTCGAATACTTCATGGTATAGGTATGGTAGACGGTATGAGTAATAGCTCTTTGAATTTTGATTTCTGTGAAACTTGTGTATATGGGAAGTAGAATCGGGTGAGTTTCCCCTCTAGTGGTAAGAGGGTGAAACAGATATTAGATCTTGTGCATAGTGATGTGTGTGGACCTATGAAGGTTCCATCACTGGGTAAGTTTTTGTACTATGTATCATTTATAGATGACTTCTCAAGGAATACATGGATATATTTCCTTAAGAATAAATTTGAAGTCTTTGACAGGTTGATGGAAAACCAGGCAGATAAGAAGATAAAGGTGTTGAGGACAGATAACGGTGGAGAGTTTTGTAGTAAGGAATTTGAAGAATTAAATTTCATTGATTTTGTCTTACATAACTTAAAACTCCTAAAATAAATATTTCATAAATAAAATTCATATTTATCAAATACACTTATAGGAAAATTCCATTACCATATAAATACAAAATTCCATCCTGAACATAAAATTATCTATACGTTAACTAACTTTTAATTATATAACTTTTACTTCATTTCAATATTTTATATTACAAATTAATAAATTAAAACTAAAAATAAACCAACATAATTTTCTTATCACATTAACTATTCAAAATACCAACTAAACATAATAATTTTCAACATACTAATAAAATTAAGAATCACAATAACATTCCTTAAAAATTCTCCATTCAAATCACAATAATATTTCTTAAAAAGTTTGAATTCAAATAAATTTAACATTAAATAATTTAAAGAGATAACGGTGGAGAGTTTTGTAGTAAGGAATTTGAAGAATTCTGTAAGAAGTGTGGTATAGCATGATAGAAGACTACTCCATATACACCTCAACAAAATGGAGTTGGAAAAAGAATGAACAAGACATTGATGGAAAGGGAAAGAATCATGCTCAGTGGTGTCGGGTTAGGGTAGGAATTCTAGGCAGAGGCGGTGGAGACATAATGTTACCTAGTCAACAGATCACCTTCATCGGCATTGGAGGATAAGACTCCACAAGAGGTATGGATTGGTAGGAAACCCTCTCTTTCACATATGAAGGTATTTGGATGTGATGCATATGTACATGTTCCAAACGAGAAATGGACCAAATTGGATAGTAAATCTGAAAATTGCATCTTTATTAGGTATAAGGATGGTTTAAAGGGTTATAAGATTTGGAACCTAGTAACAAGGTTGTGTACAACCGAGATGTGGTGTTCAAAGTGGTAAAATATGTTATTAAACATGATGTCCAACCAAAGGAACTTGAGAATATAGAGTTTGAGCTTAAGGAGGAAGAATCAGACTCTACAACAAAGGAGGAATCAAAAGATGAAGAGCCACAAACTTCGGGTGTGAGAAGATAAGTTCGAGAAAGAAGGCAACCAGAAAGGTATAGTCCATCTGCTTTCTGCTCAAATTTTGCTTTATCTGTTAGTGATGATGATCCCAGAACTGTGAAGGAAGCAATAGATTTAGAGGATGGAAAACTATAGAAAGAGGCCATGGTTGATGAGATGGCATCTTTGTGCAAAAATGAGGCTTGGGGTCTAGTGGAGTTGCTAGCTGGAAGGAAACCCTTTGGTGTTCAAGAAGAAGACAAATACAAAAGGAAAGGTGGATAAATACAAATCTCGGTTGGTAGAAAAAGATTATTCCCAGGTGTCGCGAATTGATTTTGGTGATATATTTTCTCCTATTGCCAAGGTAGCTTCTATTAGATTACTTTTATCTGTTGTTGCTTCTTTTGATTTTGAGGTAGAACAAATGGATGTGAAGACAACATTTATTCACAGGGATTTGGAAGAGGAGATCTAGATGAAGCAACCAAAAGGCTTTGCTGTGAAGGGTAAGAAAGAACTGGTATGCAAGTTAAAGAAGTCTCTGTATGGGTTAAAACAGTCACCAAGGATGTGGTATCAGAAATTTGATACATTTATCCAGGGACATGGCTTCAGCAGAAGCAAAGAAAATCACTGTGTGTATTTTAAATTAATTGATGACCGTGTTATTTATTTGGTCTTGTATGTGGATGATATGTTGCTTGTTGGAAATGACAAAGAAATTATCCAGGATTTGAAGACCCATTTGTGCTCCAAATTTGATATGAAAGATCTTGGTGCTACAAACTATATTTTGGGCATGGAAATTACAAGAGATTAGACAAAGAGGAAGCTCTGGTTAAACCAAAGGAAGTATGTTGAGACAATATTGTAGAGGTTTAATATGCATGATAGTAAACCGGTGAACGTTCCTATTCTTGTAGGTGTAAAGTTATTTGCTGAACAGTGTCCCAAGACACACGAAGAGGAAGAGGACATGTCCCATGTTCCATATGCAAGTGCAGTTGGTAGCCTAATGTATGTGATGGTATGTACTAGACCAGACATTGCACATGCAGTGGGAGTATTGAGCAAGTTTATGTTAAAACCAGGGAAGGAGCATTGGACAACAATGAAGCAGGTTTTGAGGTATTTGCGTGGCACTAGTGATTATGGTTTGTGCTACCAATGAAGACTAAGATTGGAAAGAGTGTTGGATATTCATGGCTTTGTTGATGAAAATTTGGCTGGAGATATGGATCAAAGAAGATCTACAAGTGGGTATGTGTTTAACCTATTTGGAGGTGCAGTCAGTTGGATGAGTAAGAAACAATCTATAGTGGCGCTATCAACTACAAAGGCAAAATACATGGTAGCCACTCATGCAAGAAAGGAAGCAATTTGGTTGTAGAGATTGTGTTCAAGTATAGGGTTAGTATAGGGAGATATAAGGATAGACTGTGACAACCAAAGTGAAATTTTCTTGGCAAAGAACCTTGCTTACCATTCAAAGACAAAGCACATTGATGTTCAATATCACTTTGTGAGGGATATGATAGAAGACAAAAAGGTGTTGCTGGTAAAGGTGGACACTTTGAATAATACTGTAGATATATTGGAAAAATCAATGAGCTCTGAGAAGTTCTCTTGGTGTAGAGAAACAATGGTCATTGTAGGGCTAGATAAATGACTAAGTTCTCTTGTGGCCCCCTGTGGAAAGAAAACAACAAGTGGGAGAATGTTGGGTTAAGTTATATTATTTCCACGACTAGCCCATATAGTTAACTAGGGCATGTATAAATATGTATTGTAACATTGAAAGGAACATAATGGAAAATCAAGCTGGTAGTCCCAGTTTTGGGATCTAGGGAAAAATATCTGTGTATATGTGTTTTATGTGTTATTCTCTCGCATTGTTTATTTTCTGTGTCTTAGAATTCGTATACAGGTAATTTCTGTACGGGGTTAAAACCTACACTATCCTATTTCCTCCAGACCTTTTTGGATAGTGCCAGTGCGTTGTTCCCTAACTTCTGGGGGCGTGGATGACTACACCTTTAATCATAGTTCGATAATTTGAAGGTTGAGGTCCAGTTGTATCATCATTGCTTCCTCCTTTTCCTCACGGAATCCACTGGCGAATTTGTGAATTTACAGTCCAATTGGTAGGTCTGTTGCAATTTCTAGCTCTAGAAAATGGTGACATGCTTCCTCTACCATTTGCTCCAGCTATTGATTCTGCGCAAGTACTTCATCATGCTGTAGGCTAAGCTACTCAATGTTGATCCTTTGTTCACTGAGAATCTATACCACGTGTCCTTCCCTAGCTCAAAGTTCTGCTATTGCTTTGTCTTGCAGTTGATATAATGTATCCCGCAGAAGGGAAGCCAAGTTTAGGCCAAGTCCCTTGATTTTGCCCACCGTGGCTCTGTCCTCCGCACTTTCTGCTATTAGTGCTCCTTCTGGTAGCACTATGGTGTTGGCCATTTTGGCACGCAACAACTGCTCCACTGCTGATCTACCTGTGGCACTGTAGATGGCTACCATTCCTTCCTGTGGGGGCCACACTTGAAGTTCCTGCAACTGCACCCTAAGGGCCCCCAACACATTTTGCTGCTCTGTCATCGCTTCCTAGAGCACTTCCCTAGTGACCTCGTGAACTGTGTCATCAATGTCATAGAGGTCACCCTCTGTCAGTGTATGGGTTAACTGTCCAGTTTAGAAGCCTTGGTCTTCTTCCATGGGCCTACTCTTTAGTTGTGTTGATGTCATGCTTGGGTCTGTGCCTTCCACTGTGTCATCTGGTCCCTGTCTAGTGGTCAAGTCTCGGCCTCCTTCCTCCTGCATCATGTTGGCCCTTGTTGCTTGTGCTGCTGCTACTTTTTCAATGGCCTTGGTCTCCTATGTTCAGCCTTTTCTGCCTCGTGGGTAGCCCTTACCTCCGTGACAAACTGCTCGTTGCACTTCTACTGAGTCAATTGGTGGACTCGCAGCTTGGTGGCATCCTTCTATTTTTGTACACTATTTTATCGTGCTCCACCAGATCCGAGGTGCACCACTCAGGAGGCCATGAGTTAAGTACAGAGAAAATGATATGATCAATTGTGATGAAAGGAAGTTTGCTCCAGTTCTGCGTCAGATCCTTACATGCCTTGATATACACATTGTTCATATCTACCTTGAAGTATGCAAAGCTTCGCAGGCTGTTGTACACTGTGGGGGATAGGCGTGACCTTTTTTTAATCCACATCTGGATGCTCACCTCCATGAGCACCCAAAAGACCTTAGTCTCACGGATTTGTGTGGCGTCCTTCGTAGCCTAGAGTGATGCATATTTGGCAGCCTCCGACAAGTCCTGTTCAATATGAGGAAACTAACTGTCCTCATGCAGTTCCCTGTCACTAGTAAGATGGACATGATCAACCATGCGTAGTGGAAGGTCTTGCCTTGGTCCTGAGATTCCTTGCAGTTGGTCAAAAAATCTTCATAGAGGAACTCAGCTTAGTTGAACTAGACTGTCGTCACGCACTATTTGGCTAGCGCAACCATAGGCGCTGGTACCTCGTCGCCGCGACATTTTCTCATCACCTTTCCGACCAACAGTTGGGTGGCTACATGCACCCCTTTTTGTTTAATGCTACTGATGATGTAGCCTCTCTTCTTATTTTCCAATTTGTACTTCTTTTTCATGGCCTTTGCGAGTGCTAAATCTGCACTTTTGCCAACTATCTCTGCAGGGTTCTTTCCCTTATAGGGAAACCGAGAAATCCCGTGGATAAGCTCTGCTGTGATGGGACTAGGCTTCTCCAGCCATAAGTACCCATCATGCACTAGGAAAAGTAGTTTCTTGATGATAAAGTCATGATAGGTGCATGGTGAAAATGTGGAATCCATAGTAGGTGGAGTATCCCGGTCTTCTCCACACTGTGCAACCATTTCTGCAGCTCTAATGCTGTTGGCTTGTAGGGGCTTGACCCAGGTTTTAGAAGTGTATTAGATGAAAAAATCCTACACTACCAACCATTTCGGTAACAGTCCTTGGAGTGTGGAGTGAAGTATCACCTGAGGTAGTATGGGAGGGTGCTGGAACCAGGTTTCCACACCCTTGGGATGTCTGGATGTAGTCTAGAGGTGTCGTGAACCGTATGCAGCCTTGCACCACTCTGTACTACAATCTAGCTTCCGCGTAGATCCACGTAGACATACTTTCTTATTAAGAAAATTATTACAGATATGATCTTTTTATTATAGTCTTTAAGCGAACATTTAACATTAAAACCCTGTGTGTGCAACTATAACAGATAATGCATAAATTTAGAAGCAATAGATAGATCCACAAGAAAACACACATTAATTCAATAATTCTTATCTTTATTGATTATTTCCTTAGTACAACCAGATCTACCCCGTGGAATTAGCTGCAGGGGTCGACACACACAATTGCAGACTCTACTAGGCCTCTGCGCACACAACTGCAGAGCCTCTATCTATCTACCGACACCCTTGAGTCGAACTTACAGATGCTCAGAGAATTCTTTCTTCATAAACCCATTACATTCAAGATCAAAATCATATATTCAACCAAAAACTAACTTCTAACCATAGAGCCTTGCTCTATTTATACATTTCCATGGTTCGTGGACCATGGGTAGGCCGACTCATTTTCTATTTTCTTACATTATTTTTGGGTAAACAACCCTTTGACTTGACTCATTACAATTCACACTCCACACATCTCACAGAGTCTTTACCATACTTTTACCAAAAATTGTGGGCTTTGAGCCCCAAAACCATTACGTGGGGCCTCTGCTACCCAACAAGCCCCCAACACAATCATCGTGACTCGTCCCGAGTCACTCAGCTGGTGTGAAAATCTTCACGTGGAGGTCGGTCAACAAATTTTGTGGTTCGCTAGTACTTGCAACAAACTCTTCCGCCATCCACTATACCTGTTCTACACGGGCCACCAACACATCAATATCTATTTCAGCTGCTTCGCCGAGTGCATATTCGACTTGCATGTGTGCCACCTTGTGCTCGATGGTGGTGGAAACCACAAATGCCTCATCAAGCCATGGCTGGAGATGTTCTTTAATCACTGCTTCCTTCTGTCAGGTAGCGTCAGCTTGTATCTTTAGGGCCTGGGCCTCCCTCATCTTGGCTAAGCACTGTGTAATAACAACCATCTGTGCAGTCCCTTTGACATTATCATAGGCTTGTTGGAGCTCCCTTTCCTCTGTTTCCAATTGCTGTAAGGTTAGATATTCTTGGAGTGAGGTGAGCGTAATAAGCGACTGATCCAACAAGTCGGCGCACTCCTTCATGGCACGTGTGATTATTTCTCGCCTGGATTGAATGATGCCTCTACACTGCTCAGTGACCTTCGGTGGTGTCGAAGGCTATGCTTGCAGTTTTAGCTCTGCAGTCTATAAGTTGAGGGTCAACTGAACCCTCGCGACTTCTTCCTTTGCTTCGTGGAACCCACTAGCCAACTTGTGGATTCATATGCTGATAGGTAAATCAATCGCAATCTCCAGCTCAGGGGCATGAGCACATGCTTTGCCTACAACTTGTTCCAACTGTTGATTTTGTGCTACCACTTCCTCTTGTTGGAGGCTCAATTGTTCTATATTAATTTGTTGCTTGCTAACTACCTATACCGCACGTCCTTCCCTAGCATGAAGCTTTATTTTTGCGCTATCCTGGAGCTGGTACAAGCTTTCATGAGGGAGGGAAGCCAAATTTAATCCAGGTCCCTCAAGTCGGCCCACCACATCTTTGTTTGTCGCATTTTTTGTTGTCACTGCTCTTGCTAAGAGTGGGATAGTATTAGCCAATTTGGCCTGTAGCAACTGCTCAGTGGCTGACAGGCCCAGAGTTCCATTGGTAGCAATGGTTCCTGGTTGTGAGGCCCGTATCTCAAGTTCCTGCAGCTACGTGTGGAGCGCCCCCAACACAGTCTGTTGCTACGACATGGCCTCATCGAGCACCTCCCGGGGGACTTCATGAATTGTATCCCCTATGTCACTGAGATCACCCTCGGTCAATGTAATAAGTTCCCCATCCCATTTAGACTCCTTGGCCTTCTTCTATTGCTTCATTCGTTCTGTTGATCGTGGTCATCTTAAGGGCGATCCCATGGTGGTTGGCACCATTCCTTCCGTTCCTGTATCCACTGCCGGCTCTGTGGTCACCTTTAGACTAATTCCATCCTTTGTGATTGCAGCCCCTCCTGCTGGCATCTTACCTGTAGAAATCTGCACTGCCTCTCGAGCCGCCCATACTTCCACAACGTGTTGTTCATTTCACTTTTGCTGTGCTGCGCACTTAGCTTTAGCCTTATGTTTTTGGATAGCACTCTCATCACGACCCACCGCATCTCGTTTGTGCCACTCTAGTGGCCAAGTATCCAATATCGCATAGATAGCTTCATCAATGGCAATGAAGGGAAGTGTGGTCAATTTCTGTTCGGGGTCCTTGAAGGCCTGGATGTAGACATAGTGCATATGGGCCTTAAAATTGGCTATGTTCTTTACACTGTCATATACCTCGGTGGACAAACGAGGTTGCTGGTTGATCCATTGGAAAACATTTTCTTCCATTAGTATCCAAAAAATCTTGATGTCCTGGATGCTGGTAGTGTCCTTGTTCGCCCAGAGTGACACATATTTGGCGGCTTCTGGCCAATCCTAGTCCAAGGAGGGAAACTGACTATTTTTGGGTAATTCACTTGTAACCAACATGATGTACAACAACAACCACACATAGTGGAATGTCTTTCCCTCCTCTTGGACCTCGCTACAGTTGGTCAGGAATTCGTCATAGAGGAATTTCTCCCAATTGAACCATTCCCTTGCTGCGCATTTCTCAGTTAGTGTGACGACTATTGTTGGAACCTCATTTCTGTGACATTTCTGCATCACTTTCTCTACCAAGAACTGGGTAGCAACATGGACCGCTTTGTCCAGAATACTATCAATAGCATACCATCATTGTCATTTCTCTAGATTGTATTTCTTTTTCAGGGTTTTTGTCATCGTCACATAGCCACTCTTATCCATGATTTCCATGGGGTCTCTTCCTTCAAAAGGAAGCTGCGAGATCCTATGAATGAGTTCCACCATGATGGGGATGGGTTTGTCTATCCATAAGTATCCATCCTGTACCAGATAGAGCAGTTGTCTGATGACCAATTTTGTAATGGGGGGCCAGAGAAAGTGGGGAATGGACAGGAGACAGAGTAACCCAACTTCCTCCACCTTTTGCAACCATTCCTTTGGTTGAAGTGTCGCAACTATCCCTTCCGCGCTTTGCTCCATCAGTTTTCTAGTCACCAAATGGGGAAACTTCTTTGTATCTGCAAGGTCCCAATCTTCAAATTTCATCATCAAGATGCGGCAAATCACCGTGCCTTCAAGTGGAACCCCTTTTGGTAGAGACGGGGTGATGAGTATGTTGTCAATGGCATCTAGATTGTTATGGAACTTGGCCTTCCTTTTCCTAGGAGGCACATACTTAGGGCGTCTTACTGGTTGGAGGTCTTCTTCCCTTTCTTCTCCGGGTTCGATTTCTTCAGTGTAGGTCGGAGGATCCTTGACCTTTATCGCTCTCAATTGTAATGATTTTTCCTTTTTCCTCCATTGATAATTTACCGAATCGCAGATTTCGCGGAGACATCTGGACCAGGCTTGCCACCTGGGGGGTTCTTCTTAGACCACGATGTCCTGGGGGATTTAGGGACTTCAGCTGCCTATGGCGTAGGATTTTGTGTAAAGTCCTTGGTGGTGGCTATCGACCTGAGTAATGACTTTCACAATTCCTTCGACAATTCCTGAAACCACAAACTTTCTTTCATCAGTTTTCCATTCATCGTGCTCCTCTCGATTTGAACCCAGGGTGTTTCATTCTTTGAATGCTCAAGCTTTGTTTTGTGACACTTCACTTGTTTTTTATATACTATTTCGAATTCAAATTCGACCTTTTCCCTATTTGTGGCTTATTAATGCGATTTTGGCTGTCATCCCTATGTCTTAATTGCCTGACACCTGCTCCTTGGTGTCTTAAATGGGACATCTTATCATGAACAATAACTGCAACAGTCACCTGCCATCCACCCCACGGGGCAGCGCAACCCCTGGTATGCGGGTGTGTGCTATGCTTTTTACTGGCCCTGCGTGCCATGGCCGAATTATGCAACCTTCCTGCAGATTGTTTGATAGTCTCGCACTGTCTTTCAACTACGTGGAGTGCTGAGAATGAGTGTCCTACTGATAGTTAGGTGGTCGCACCCTTTGTGTGAGTCTTCCTTTTCCCTGCTATCCCAAGCTGCGGGCACCCTTCGCGTACCTTCGAATTGGATAGCGTATCATGGTTCTTGCACCCTTGTCCAGTAGGGTGCAGTTGCAACGATGATAGCAGGGTCATCACTTGTGCTAGGGTTGTAGGGGGGTCGGTGATCCGAGTTGGATCCTCAAACACTGTTAAAATTTCCTGAAATTTGTAAAACTGATAACAAAATTTTCAAAGTGCTATGGACATCAAGCTTATCAGAAGTAACCTTTGAACAATGGCAATTTGTGGTCAGCATGGAGCAATGAGGACCCTTGGTCAAAGTGCACAGACCGTTGGCCCATGGTAATTGTGCGCTGGCACAAACTCGCAAAATAGGAAGTCAGATCAAGAAATAGAGGTAGTTTCTGATACGCGATTAACGTTATGTGTTAATTGCATATCACAAGGTGTCCCCGTCAGTGAAGGAAAGCCCTGAGCGCTTCGTCATGGGAAAAGAATAGAACTGCAAGGAAATTGCCAATTCCATCAGAATGTGGGCCCTACGCTAAACCCGGAAGGATATGGTAGGCCCTCAAGTAGTAAGCAGGTTTGGCCGAGTCCCGCACGATTCCATACAATGGGTTTTTAACACTCAGGTTGTCCCTCAGCTCCTGAAGGGATACAGCCCAGGTAACCACAAACCAATCTTTGGATTACAGGTTCTAGCCCACCTGCAATCAGAGAGGGCTCTCTCTTGATGATTTAGCTTTGTTGATGATGATTTTAGGCTAGTATTGGGTTCAATGGGTTTTGTTTATGTTTGGTGGTGGGAAGGATGATGCTTTCAGGCAGAGAGGCATGCATAGAGTGACAAGTTTCAAACATTGGGCTTGGAGTCAAGGAGTAGGATTGCTGGTGCGTTTTCTTAGTCACAAGAGGAATATGGAGCAAGGTAGCTGCACATAAAATAACTTTCAAGATAAAAGAGATGGAATGAAATCTAAGGAACGAGAGGCAATTAAGAATCTCTCACTCAGCTTAACAGAAGGAAGGTGAATGAGCTCTATCTAGGGGCAGTTAAGAATCCCTAGATAACTGTCATACATGGGTGAATTAGGGCAAACATGAGCCATGTGGAATCCTTATTTATGCCTAAAACAGATGAAAACATAGAGAAACAGTAGAAACTGGCATAGAGTGCAATTAAACAAGTTCTAAGCTAATCTTTCTTTCTGTTGTTTAGATGGTGATTTATGAATAGAAAACAGAAGTAAGAAGCACTTATTGAGTCATGTAACAGCGCAAGAATTCTGCAGTCACTCTTCAACCATTAAACACAGCAAACAATCCATTCTCCAAACTTGTAAGAATTCTTTGATTATAGAAAATATCAGATATACAGTGCAAGTCTCTCCTGGAGTGAATCAACCAACAAAAACCAACCAACATTACATTGTTCAGGGTTGTATTTATAGGCAAAATATCTAAAAGTATTTATTACAGCTGATCTAAACAGGTCTGTGGGAAAAAGCTTTTTAAACCTAAAGTTGTGTTGAAACTAAATGCAAGTAAATATCTATTGAGTTGCGGAGAGGCAGCTGGATCAAAATGAGTTAATATGGTGTCCTTGGTGGCTCGATGCACTGTTTCTGTAATAACTGTGCTTTGAGCTTTGGTCCACTGATCTTATGTGACTTCAATGTGCATTAACTATGATTTGAGAGCCATTAAATAGCTTTTACTGTTTCTTTGAATTGCTGAGGGGCTCTTTAATGCTTTATCAGCTTCGAGCACTGAAAAAATCTTCACTCATACACTTTGCCGCAACACTGATACACTTTGACATGAGTTTTGGCTTCATTCTGCTTCTGATATTCTTTAATACTTGAATCAGGACTCTCTCTCTCTGCTGATATGCTAAAAACTGTTAAATCGACCCTTTTCTGCGCTTTCGAGGCAAAAACAATTGCTGAACAAAAAGATTCCCCATTTTGGCCTATTTCCCGTAGCGATGCACGATTAGCGCTAATCGAAAACTGCCCCTATTTTTCATTTCGGGCTTTTGAAGGATCGATTTCGCACTTGCATGTTTTTTTGTGGGTGACGTCAGCATGATGTCAGTGGTACGGTGGATGACGTTAGCAGTGGGACCCAGTACGGAGGTGATGTCAGCAAGGTGATGTCAACGGGTGACGTCGCAGTACGACAGGATGATGATGTGGCAGGGTGATGTGATGTGGCATAGGACACAGTGGCAGGAGGCCGACACAGGTTGATGACGTGATAGGGTGACGTGGTGGGGTGATGTCATTAAGGGGAAAGCGGTATCCGGTATCTGGTGCACCGCTTTTGTGCAAAAGCGGTTTCGAAGGAGGGGGCTCCGCCACAGCCGGGAGGGTGACACGTGGCGGGAGTACGACGGGAAAAATGCCCATCTCCCGGACGCTAACCCTTGGCATATCGGGGCGGGAAAAGACCCGCCCACCGTAGATCTCAGGAATGGAAGATCTGAAGGCTAGCAGGAAAGATAAGGCGGTGGAAGGATAAGGGACAGGGCCCGCACGCTGCTATGTAATTTTTTAATTCGACGGGGGGGGGGGACTTTAGAAATTGGTTTTGGGTTAAATGTGCTTTAACACAGCATTTACAGCCCTCTCAGCTGTGCTTCCATCTACAGATTTGAGGAAATATTGTTTATTGCCTTGCAAACACTGATATGAATGGACCTTTCCAAAGAAATCAAATTTGATGTTTCCCTTGTCTTCTTCTTCGTGAGTCCCACCTTCGAATTTTTTGCCACATGAAAATCCTCAGCCTTGGCTCTCTTATCAAACATCCTTTTGAGTTTTCTTGCAAAATTGAGCTTGTTTACTTGCTCCTTGTTTTTGCTGAAGAGAATGTCTGATTAATTTTTTGAATGTCATTTGGTTCAGCCTGAATCTCCTGTAACAGTTTGATAGTAGGAATGCCCAAAGATGAAGGAAATATGGCTTCCATGCCATATGCTAGCTCATAAGGGCTCATCCCAATGGATCTCTTGGTTGAAAGTCTGTCTGCCCACAGGGCATTTGTGAGCTTCCTATGCCAGTTCTTTTTGTTTTCTTCCAACACTTTCTTTATGATGTTGATGAGGCTTTTGTTGGAGGATTCAGTCAAGCCATTACCTTGAGGGTAGTAGGTTGTAGAGTGGCCCAAGGTGATGTGAAATTTATGGCAGAAGTTGATCATCTTTTTGGATTTGAAGGCAGCAGCATTGTCAGTGATGATCTTCTCAGGGCTGCCAAATCTGGAAAGGATATTGTCTTCAAGGAATCAGATAATAGTGGAGTCATTGGCTTGCCTACACGGGATGGCTTCAATCCACTTGGTGAAATAATCGGTGGCTGTTAAAATCCACTTGTGCTGGCCTGAAGAAGAGGGATGGATTTCTCCAATGAAGTCAAGAACCCATTGTTGAAAATTCTTTTTGGTTGAGATGGCCTTAAGGGGAAAAGGCATCAATTTTCTTTTCCCTTCCAAGATTTGGCATTTGTGACAGGAAACAACAAATTTTTTGACATCTGCAAATAGAGAGGGCCAATAATAACCAGCCCTTAAAATCTTGTCAGCAGTGGACTTCCAATATAAATGCCCTCCACAGTCCCCTACATGGAACTCTTTCATGATGATGTTGGCTTCATTTATAGTTAAACAGTTCAGCAAAATTCCTTCATGATTTCTCCAAAACAGGGCATCGTCTAAGACACAAAACTTTGATTCTTTCATTTTTAAAAATCTCTTTTTGGTTGTGGACAATCCTAGGGGAGCACACAAGTTTAACAATACATAACAAATATCAACATACCATGGGGATTATAAAAAGGTTTCACTGATCTGTGGAGTCGCCAACTCCTGTTCATTGTCCAGTTGGTTAATGTCTAAGGCCTGAAAGTTTGTTTTTGACATTAGCTTGGCTAAACCTTGTCCCTTTATCAGCTTTGTGGGTTTTATCTCAATGTCATATTCAAGAATGCTGGCAATCCACTTGCCTCTTTTTCCTTCTAGTCCCTCTTGAGTTAATATGTCTTTTACAACAAAGTTTGGGACATAGGCAATCACATGTGAATATAAAATATAAATCCTGAAATCTTTGATGGCCTTAGCAAGGGCATAGGCTTGCTTTTCCATAATTTGACTTCAAGGGCACATCTCTTAAGGCTCGGCTGAAAAATACAATTGGCTTTTCATTTCCTTGGTCATCCTTTTGTAAAAGGACAACAGCTATAGTGTGTTCAGATGCAAAAGAAAAAATGATAAAATCTTTGTCAAATTGTGGACTTTTGAGGACAGGCATTTGAGTCAAGGTAGCTTTGATACTCTCAAAAGCCTGCTTGGTTTCAATAAACCATCTTACCTTGGCATCCTTTTTTAACATGTTGCTTAACAGTCTTATCAGTTCAGCTAAATTTGGGATAAATCTGCTTAGGAAATTGATCTTTCCAAGGAATGCCTGTAACTCTTTTATGTTTCTTGGGTATTGAATTTGAAGGATTGCTTGAATTATTTCAGGATCAATTCTGATACCGTATTTTGAAATGATGTGGCCTAACAACTTACCTTCCTCAAGGCCAAACAAGGAATTCTTGGGGTTCAAGGAAATGCCATATTTCCTGCATGTCATGAAGATTTTCCTTAAGTGTTTGAGGTGCTCTTGATCAGATTTGGAGAAAGGGGTTAAGTCGTCAAGATAGACAACAAGGAATTCATGGATTTCCTTGGAAAATGCAATATCCATTTCCCTTTGAAAGGTGGCACCAACGTTCTTTAGCCCGAAAGGCATTTTAACATACTTAAATGTTCCCCACGGTGTGGTAAAGGCTGTCTTGTCTTGGTCATCCGGGTGAACAAGTATTTGATTGAAACCTGAAAAGCCATCAAATAATGAAATTCTGGAAGAACCCACAACCCTTTGTAGAATATGGTCCATTTTAGGCAAAGGATAGTGGTCTTTTAAAGAGACCCGGTTTAAGTTTCTTAGGTCTACACAGAGTCTGATCTCACCTGATTTTTTCCTTGTAGGAACCAGATTGGATACCCATTCAGAAAATCCGATGGGTGCTATGATAGCAACCTCAAACATTCCCTTCACTTCCTTCTCAATGAGGGGAAGAAGCATTGGGTTAATTCTTCTAAGTTTCTGTTTGAATGGTTTTTGATTTGGTTTTAAGGGAATGGTATGTTGAATCACTGAGGTGTCATAGGACTTCAAGTCCTCATAACTCCAAGCAAATACATCTTGGAACTCTTTGAACAAATCCACATACTTTGATTTTTGATCAGGGGGCAGATTTTTGGATAATTTAATCATTTTGGGCTTTTCTGCTGTCCCTATATTGTGTTCTTCTATAGCAGCATCTAAAGGCTCCATTTTTGGATTTTTTGGAACATCATTATTATCAAACATATCTTCTAATGGAGTGAGGCCAACTGGTAAAAAGTTATTCTTCAGATCAATGAACTCAGCCTCTGCTTTGGTTGTTTCTTCTAAATGCATTTGTTTTAGCTCTTCTATGTTTGCATTATCAAAAACAGTTGGGTTAAGGATTTTTTTTGCTGTTACAGCCTGCTGATTTTCATTTGTTTGTTGTTGGGAATTGTTCATGGCCTCCATGTCAATGTTTAAATTTGAAAACTCGCCCTCAAGAGTGAGGAAATTGTTAATCTGGGCATCATTTTCAAATACTTTCCAATATTTAATATTGTTGTGGACAACAGGCCTATGTTTTATCTCAACAGTAAAATGGTGATTTGGCTCAAAGGGAAGCTTGCATGTACTAGAAAAAGTGGCTAGGCTGTGTGCATGTATGTTATGGTTTCTAGAAATCTTGACAAGCTCAGATTCAATGAAGGTATTAAGTATTTCTGTGGTAGCAGCCCTATAGGCCCTCATTCTATTGTCATTAGTAACAAAGTTACCTTTCATTTGTTGTATGATTAAATCAGAGTCACCTAGAATGGACACTTTTGTAGCTCCTAGAACTTTAAGCAATTTTAGGCCTAAGAGGAGAGCCTTATACTCTGCCATGTTGTTGGTGCATCTGAAATTTAGTTTATAGGCATGGCCTTCTACATGATTGTCATGTGTATTGTGAATCCATATCCCTGCCCCTGCTCCTAACTTGTTGACAGAACCATCAAACTCTAAATACCATGTAATTTCTTGCTTTTGGTTTGTATTAAGAGTTTCAGTTATTTTAGGATTGGACAGGTTTAAAATTTCTATTTGAGGAGGTTCTTCTTGTTTGCTGGTTGCCTTGATTGTTGTGACCTTGTCATGGGCATGGGCAATCGATTCTTCATTTATGCATGTCTCTATCTCTAAAGCTAAAGGCTTATCATTAGTTGGAGGATTGGTGTCATCATTAAAAAGAATAAATGAATCCATATCAGAATGGATTGAGTAAATTGGAAAATTTTGGGGCTTTTCCTCACTACTTACCACATACTTCATGAGTGTTTCTCTATATAGTCTCTTTGGTTGTACAAAGACATATATAGTGGCATAAGAGAGGTCAAGTTTGAGGGATCCTTGGAGTTTTGCTCCCCATGATCTTGATAGGAGCATGCCGTATTTTGTTGGAATGTCAGCAATTACTACGTCCATTAGGATTGTCTTGTTGGGAAATTGGACTAAAGACACACAAAGGTCTTTGATTAAGCCTAATCACTTGACCTGACTTGAGTTAAAGGAGTATAGATCTTTGTAGGGTCTTGTGACATCAAGGTTTAGCTTTTCTATTACAGCTTTTAGCATAAGATTGTGTGAGGCACCTGAGTCAAACATAGCATTATGCAAGATTTTGTCATGTATGTGCAGACTGACATAAAAGGGTGGAACAAATCCATATGTTGATTTTCCATTAACTTCTGGACCAAACAACAGCTCAAGGTATCATCTAAAACATTTACATCATCCTTGACCTCTGGCATTTGAAGTGATCTTTGAATTTGTTGCCTATAAACGTCATGCTTGGCAAGTTCTAAGAGGGGGATGGATATCTTAAGTTTTCCAATATCTGCTTCTAAATTAAACGGTTTCTCCAAAGGAATATTTGCGTTAGCAGTAGCAGATTTCTCCTTTTCAAAAATATTTTCTATGTTTTCCTTTTGATTATCTGCGTTATGGTAAATGACACTTTGTAGTATTTCTGTTTTGGGAAGATTTTTAGGATTGCTGTTCAAATTTTCTTTCGAGGAAGAAGGAGGCAGAGGCTGATCAGTAGGAGGCTGTATGTCTGTTATGTCCTCTACAGTCACTAGGTGCAGGTTTGGGATAGAAATATCTGCTGGTTCTAATATGACAACATTGCCTTTAATCTTGTTGGGTTGTTTGCTGTCTTTTGTTTTGCTGGGTGCAGGGATATCAATGGTTCTTCTTCTCAGCTTATATTGTTTGTGGACCTCATACACAGCAGAATCATAGCCTTGTTTAAAATCAAAAGGCTCCCCAGACTTAGTCTGAAATTGATTTACATCATGGTAGTCTTGATCTTCTTGAGTGAGAAAAATCTGTTGCTCATTCTTCGAATCTATCAAGTTCATGTGAGTCTCTTCTGTGGGCTCACTAGAAGTGGATGCCTCTGTGTAGTTTTCTTGGAAAGGAGGTCTTATATCACGGTCTGGGCTAGATCTACCAGCGTTTGTGTTCCGAGCTTTCTTGAAATTTGGGTTCCTTATGGCGTTAGGTTGTTGTCCTTCCCATGATGATTTCCTCTCAACACTTTCCACTCTATCTCCCAGCCTGTGCATGCCACTGATAATAGCATCTAGTTTTTTGGTCTAAGGTTTGGGGTTCTCTTAAAGGTAGTCTTCTCTGTGGTCTAGTCTGTTCTTTTAGCAATTAGTTGCCTCCACACTAACAGCAACATTTTGCATTTCTGCAAGGCTTTGAGGGGCTCTTTCCCTTAACTGATAAGCCATATCAGTATCAAAACCATCAGGGAATTTGTACAAAGCAAGATCAGGTGGGGGTCTTAAGTTCTGTGGTATTGCATTATAAACATTATTAAACCTTGCACAGTAGTCCAAGACAGTCTCCTGAGGGCCTCTTTTGATAGTGTCATACTCATATAATATGTGTAAGGGGTCTTTCTTTTTCTCCCGTTTGTTGATAAATGACTGGTATAAGGCGTCTGGGTCTGCTATGGAATTGGCTGGGAGTGCTCTAAACCAAGTCCTGAAATCACCTGTCAAACTTTGGACAAAAATCTTCATTCTCACACTATCATCGTCAATCTCATAACTTTCAAAGTAGTCCTGCATTTTCTTTGTATGCTGAAGGGCTGTGCAGGCACTTGTGCCATCAAAATAAGTTATTTTAGTATGGTAATCCTGAGGCATAGCCCCGGGATTAGCAGGCAACTGTAAAGGTGCATATATGTTAGCCATATTAATAGGGAGAAGTGGAACAACAGGGATAAGTGGAACAACTGGAACGACTGGGATAATAGGAGTAGTAGTGGTGGTATGTGCAGTGAATGGAGGTGTGGAAATGGTACTTGGAGAAGAAGATGATGAACAAGGAGAAGTAGGGTTTGAATGGAATAAAACTTTGACAGGGGTTGGAACAGAGCTTGGCTGAACTGCTTCAGGAATGGTATCAACAAAATCTTCTTGCTGCTCTTGTTTTCTAAGGATTTTGGGGATTATATTGGGATTTTCAAAAACAGCTGGGGGATTTGGGTCTGGATTTGATCTTGTATAACGTGAATGCTTTTTGGGAACCAGCTTCTAGCTTTTTTTTGGTGATTTTTTTCTAACAATATAGGCTAAACAAAAACTTTTTAAAGATTAGATTCTTCCTCAGCAGAGCTTCGGACTGGATTTATGAGATTATCTGAGCAAGTTCCCCAGTGGAGTCGCCATTATGTTAACACTCAGGTTGTCCCTAAGCTCTTGAAGGGATACGACCGAGGTAACCACAAACCAATCTTTGGATTACAGGTTCTAGCCCACCTGCAATTGTTGATGATGATTTTAGGCTAGTTATTGGGTTCAATGGGTTTTGTTTATGTTTGGTGGTGGGAAGGATGATGCTTTCAGGCAGAGAGGCATGCATAGAGTGACAAGTTTCAAACCATTGGGCATGGAGTCAAGGAGTAGGACTGCTGGTGCGTTTTCTTCGTCACAAGAGGAATATGGAGCAAGGTAGCTACACATAAAACAAATTTCGAGCTAAAAGAGATGGAATGAAATCTAAGAAACGAGAGGAAATTAAGAATCTCTCACTCAGCTTAACAGAAGGAAGGCGAATGAGCTCTATCTAGGGGCAGTTAAGAATCCCCGGATAACTGTTATACATGGGTGAATTAGGGAAAACATGAGCCATGTGGAATCCATATTTATGCCTAAAACAGATGAAAACATAGAGAAACAACAGAAACTAAGCATAGAGTGTAGTTAAACAAGTTCTAAGGTAATCTTTCTTTTTGCTGTTTAGATGGTGATTTATGAATAGAAAATAGAAGTAAGAAGCACTTATTGAGTCATGTAACAGCGCAAGAATTCCACAGTCACTCTTCAACCATTAAACACAACAAACAATCCATTCTCCAAGCTTGTAAGCATTCTTTGATTATAGAAAATGTCAGATATACAGTGCGAGTCTCTCCTAGAGTGAATCAACCAACAAAAACCAACCAACATTACATTGTTCAGGGCTGTATTTATAGGCAAAATATCTAAAAGTATTTATTACAGCTGACCTAAACAGGTATGCGGGAAAACCTTTTTAAACCTAAAGTTGTGCTGAAATTAAATGCAAGTAAATATCTATTGAGCTGTGCCAGAGGCAACTGGATCAAAATGAGTTAATATGGTGTCCTTGGTGGCTCGATGCACTGTTTCTACAATAACTGTGCTTTGAGCTTTGGTCCATTGATCTTATGTGACTTCAATGTGCATTAACTGTGATTTGAGAGCCATTAAATGGCTTTTACTGTTTCTTTGACTTGCTGAGGGGCTCTTTAATGCTTTATCAGCTTCAAGCACTGAAAAAATCTTAACTGATACACTTTGCCGCTTCATTTTGCTTCTGATATTCTTTAATACTTGAATCAGGACTCTCTCTCTGCTGATATGCTAAAAACTGTTAAATCGGCCCTTTTCTGCCCTTTCAAGGCAAAAACGACTGCTGAACAAAAATATTCCCCATTTTGGCCTATTTCCCGTAGCGATGCATGATTAGCGCTAATCGAAAACTGCCCCTGTTTTTCATTCCGGGCTTCCGAAGCATTGATTTCGCAATTGCGCGTTTTTTTGGTGGGTGATGTCAGTGGTACGGTGGATGACGTTAGCAATGGGACCCAGTACGGAGGTGACATCAACAGGGTGATGTCAGCAGGGTGACGTGGCAGTATGGCAGGGTGATGACGTGGCAGGGTGACGTGGCAGTATGGCAGGGTGATGACATGGCAGGGTGACGTGATGTGGCATAGGACACAGTGGCAGGAGGCTAACGCAAGCTGATGACGTGGCAGGGTGACATGGCGGGGTGATGTCATTTAGGGGAAAGCGATATCTGGTATCTAGCGCATCGCTTTTGTGCAGAAGCGGTTTCGGAGGAGGGGGCTCCACCACAGTCGGGAGGGTGACGCGTGGCGGGAGTACGATGGGAAAAACGCCCATCGCCTGGACGTTAACCCTCAGCATATCGGGGCGGGAAAAGACCCACCCACCGTAGATCTCAGGCGTGGCAGATCTGATGGCTGGTGGGACAGATGAGGCAGTGGAAGGATAAGGGACGGGGCCCGCACGCCGCTATTTAATTTTTTAATTCGGCGGGGGGGTGGGGGGACTTTAGAAAAGTGGGTTTTGGGGTTAAATGTGTAGGGTTAAATTATTTACATGCGGGACTTTAGGAAAAGGGGTGGAGCATAGGTTTTGTGCACCAGAAGGAGGAATTTATGTCATGGAAGGAGTCCAAAGGCATTGTAAAGGGGTTTTTATACATTAGAGGAGGGACTTAATGCATAGGAAGGGGTCCTTTGCATTGGAAGATGGTTTTTTGAGACAAAAGGAGGGTTCTTACTAAGTTTCGGATAAACTTAGCAATTCCCAAGTGTTACTTTATGGTTATTTTTCAACCAGGGGGAGGGGATAAGTATATAGGGGAGTTATTAACATAGTTTTAGTAGGGGAAGGGGAGATAGATAGGGAGCTACATAGTAAAATTAGTAGTTAATATAATAAGTGGTAAGAAAGCGCTAAGTATGTGAATCTTAGGCTATTAGGGGGAAAATGATTCATAAAGGAAGTATGAATATTCCTTGAGTAAAGCATATCTTCACCAAGGCAAAAGATATGGAAAATGATGAAACTAAGAGGTATCAAGCAGATTTTGACCTTTTCAGGGAAATTAGTGAGCGATTTAGGGAATAAGGAAGAAGGGGGAAGTTAGACATGCCTCGCTTGAGCTCCTCCATATGAAAACTGCCTGATAATTGTGACCTAAATAGATATGACACTTGAAAACATGAAATTGATCACAATTCAACATTCTGCAACCTCAAAACTACCTACCCAGCCTACTTACCTAGCATTTTTTCTTCTTTTTGGTTGGGGTGCACTTAGACTTGCAGACTCTGATTATCCTTTTTCTTTTGACTGCTCTCCTATCTACATATACACTTATTTCATTCAGGGACTCAGATTAAGCTGTTGAGCACCCTTGCTTCTCTACCTGTTTAAGAGTCTGCCAAGTTTAATCTGTTTGGACAGATAATGATTCTTTATATTCTACAATAGGAAATTGAAATCTAGGGAGACCAAGATTAAGCTGTTTGGACCTCCCTTTAACCGAAAATTCTTCAAAAATGGAATAGCACATCAAAATTGGAACACAAAAATGGCATTTAGACTAGCACACTCATGGCATCCTTCTTTGGCCTCTGTAGCAAATATGGAACATTGCAACATGCAAAGTATGACATATTTGGCATGTAAAATGTCAATCATGAAAGATGAGTAACCTGCTGCAGCAGGAGGCTAACACGGGTGACACCCGTCCAATAGATGAGAGAGAAAGCTGCTCTCATCGTACGGGTAAAGGGCATGCTACTTACCTGTGCGATATGGATGGAGACTGTAGGATCTGAAGGCCCCAGATCATTGGTGGAGAAGCAGTCCGATGGATGATCGGATTTGACAGGGAAATAGGGTGAGGTAGATAAGATTTGAGATCCAGCATGACCAACGAGTTGGCAGAGGGAATAGTTTTGTGGGTGATCTCGGAGAAATGGAAATAAGGACCGTTCAAAGAGAATTGACACTCAGTTCATGAGGAAACAGATGGCCACCTCTCTGTGAAGCATTACAATGATGATGATGCAGAGAAGGGGAACTCCAGTGGACAGAGGTAGGAGATCCAGAGAGCCAGGAAGCAAAATCAAACAGTCGGGGAGAAGATTGGCTTTAAGCCATGAATAGACAGAGAAACCAGAGGGGAGAGGAAGCAGAAAAAGAGAGCAAAGAGAGAGAAAAGTAGAAATTATAGAGAACAGAGAAGCCGAGCTGACCTGCAGAGAAAAGGCATCATCGAGTAGACAAAGACAGAGAGAGAGTCTGAGAGTCTGTGAACTCCAGAGAAGGCTTGAGAGGTTCAAGCAACTCCTCTGTGTATACCTGTCAGGCGTTGAGTAACAAATTGGACTCATACCATAGAGACCAGTTAAGGTCGAGTTTCAGTAAGGGGAGTCTGTGTAGTCTAGAGACTTGGGGGATCCAAGTACAACTCTGTTGATCATTATCTATTAAGTGAGACTCAATTTGAGCTCACTGTTGTAAAACTCTGCTTTTTTAAGACACAATAGAAATGCCACCACTGAATGCTTGACCAGGAGACGTAGCCCAAGAGGATTGGGTGAACTCCTTATTAAATTTGTTGTGTTTATGTGTTTGCTTACTGTGTTCTCTTATTGTTTTAGTGTCTATGTATTTCAAAATATTATCAATCCGTTGCATAAAATAACATAGACACCCCCTAGAATATAAGTTTGTAATACCTTCATTAATTAGCTAAGATCATTTACGAGTGATTTCAGATCAAGTGGTATTAGAGCTTCTAGGTTGTTTAAGGTTAGACAAGCATGTGCTGGATTTTGTTGTTGAATGCTAACTAGATCAAAGCTTAAATTAGGAGAAGGAGATTTGGTTGAAACTAATTCGGAATTTGGAAGAGTCTATTCCAAGAAGAAAATGACAGAAGAAAATCCCTTGGAATCAAATCCCCAATTCATGGATAGTTTTATGACCTTGAAGTCGATGGTGGAAGAAATGTATAGGGACTTTAGGAAACATAAAGATGAAGATTCATAAAGCTCCCAAAGAGACAAAGGATTAGAAGAATCTATCCTCCATGACAACTCTAAAGGTAAAGGGAAAGAAGAAAAATTTCTCACATCTCCTAATAGCCCTGAAATTAAAAAGAAGACATTTCTGATTAAATTAGATGTTAAATTTGATTTACCAATATATAATTGAGAGTTGAATGTAGAGAAGCTGGATAATTGGATCAGACCTAGCACATCACCATGTGGGTCTCTAATCATTTTGGTGAGAAAGAAAGATGGCTCGTGGAGAATGTGCATTGATTACCGAGAACTGAATAAGATAACAATAAAAAATCATTATCCCCTTCCTCACATAGATGACCTATTAGATCAATTGAAAGAAGTTGCTTATTTTTCCAAGTTAGACTTGCATAATGGATATCTTCAGGTCAGAGTTGCAGAACAAGATGCATGGAAGACTGCATTCAAAACAAAGCAGGGATTGTATGAGTAGCTAGTTATGCCTTTTGGCTTAACTAATGCTCCTGCTACTTTCATGAGAATAATGAATCATGTACTCAAACCTTTTCTTGATGATTTTGTTATTGTATATCTAGATGACATTCTAATATTTAGCAAAACATGGGAAGAACATTTAAAGCATGTTAAGCAGGCACTAGATGTTTTGAAAAGATAAAAACTTTATGTTAAACTCTCAAAATGTGAATTTGGCAAAACATCTTTGAATTATTTGGGTCATATAGTAGGGGGTGGTGAATTTAACGTAGATCCCTCTAAGGTGGCATTCAGTGTAAACTAACCTAAACCCAAATCTACTACAGAAGTTATAAGCTTCTTAGGAGAAACACAATATTGGAGAAAGTTCATTTCTAACTTTTCCTTAATTGCAATTCCCTTACATGCTTTAACATGATTGAACAAGGTGTTTTAGTGGGGAGGCAAACAACAGAAAGCATTTGACACCTTGAAAGAAAAGATTAGTACAACACCAGTACTATCACTGCCTAATCTTCAAAGACCATTTGAGATCCAAACTGATGCTATTGACTATGCCATGGGAGCAATGTTGATACAACATGGTAAACCGATATGTTATCATTATGAGACATTTAGTACTACAGTAGTTAACTATCCCACATATGATAAAGAATTGTATGCATTAGTACAGAGTGTGAAAAAGTGGAAACATTATTTAATGGGCAAAGAGACAGTTATACATATTGATCATCAACCACTTCAATATCTACACTTCCAAACTAAGTTGCAGCGAGAAAGACACTATAGATGGAAGGGTTTTCTAAAAGAGTTTCATTTAGTCATCATATATAAAAAGGGCATACATAATAAGGTTGCAAATATGTTATCTAGAACAATTATAAATGCATCTATTATACTTAAGCATAACTCAGTATTGCATGAGAGCTACATTGAACAGTATGCTCAAGATATAGATTTCAAATATGTATATGCAACTTTATGTCAAGGAAAATGAGTAGAAGAATTGGATTATCACATTAATGACCAACTCTTGTATCATTGTGGGAAGCTATGCATTCCACAAACTAAAAGAGTAAAGATAATTCGAGAAGCACACACTTCTCTAATATTAGGTCATTTTGGGGTAAGTAAAACGGTTGCATAGGTGCAAATATTTTGTTATTGGCCAAAAATGAATGAGACTCTTTTTAGATATGTAAGAGGGTGTACCATGTGTGCTAAAAGCAAGCCCAGTAATAGAAAACTAGGCTTGTACACTCCACAACCAGTTCCTTCTCATCCTTGGGAAAGTATTTCCATGGACTTTGTTGGAGGACTGCCTAAATCTAGAAAAGGTCATGAATTTTTATATGTGGTTGTGGATAGGTTTAGCAAAATGTGTATTTTGATACCTTGAAATAAACAAATTACAGCTGAACAAACTGCAA
Organism: Pinus taeda; assembly: GCA_000404065.3. NCBI lineage: Eukaryota > Viridiplantae > Streptophyta > Pinopsida > Pinales > Pinaceae > Pinus > Pinus taeda. Next base: position 155,709 of record APFE030934106.1, on the reverse strand, counting down.
AGTTGTTCTTTCAGCATGTATGGGTTCTGTTAGCACCTAAATCTGCCTTAGGCTAAAAGAAGGCAAAATTCAGGGTAACCACAAACCATGCTCAGTTTGGTAGCTAGCCCTACCAGAACAAGAGAGGGCTCTCTCCAAGTCACACTCAATGAATAGATAAACGAAATGGCCTGAGATGACTTACAAAGAAATATTTATCTTAGGCTAGCAAGTGAATATGGATACAAGAAGTGATTTTTATGAATGACTGTGTTTCTGGGATGGTATGGGACCAGTGGACCTCAATGAACAGAGAACTTAATACAAAGGCACAGATTACTTCGTGAGGCAAGATAGGCAGAAAGCCTAGTAATTTAGTTTAAGATAGTGCAGAATGGAGAGATTGATTAAGAGGGTGAAAAGGGCATGGACAACATGAATATTTTTCAATAGAAGAATGAACACTTAACATGAAATTTTCCCACAGGCAGAGAAATAAAATTGAATTCTACCTTATCCAACTTAGAAAATTTCACTGGAAATGCATATTAAATGAACTATGAAACATAACAAGATACATATGAAACATAAGAGACACATTTGCTACACTCACAACCACATGAATATCATGAAACAGAGCCGCTGCCTTTCATTAATCCTCTGTAAAAAATATATAATGAAGAAACAAAGTTTCTTTCCCACAGTCTCCCAGAAATTACAAGCCAACCAACCCTTTGCAAATAGTTTGCATACAATAAATAGACCATGCTATGAGGAGATAGAGCGACCAAGAGTTGGGGAGTTTCTCAAATCATTACAAAATGGAGATGGAAAGCCAACCATTAGCTACAGGTGCATCGTTACAAAGATGACAAATGGCTTGGGTGACTGTTTACCTTACTTTGCCACTTGGATAGAAGCCAAACTCTTTAAAATTTTCCTTAGTTGTCGAAAAAAGTGAAGTGTAGATGAGTGGGCCCACTTGGAGAAAGTCGCGAATCGAAATTTCGCGAAACGGAGGTGAATTTGGCCCTTTTCTCTATATGCGCCGTGCCACTTTGGAGGCTGTTTTGAGGTACCTGCAGGAGTCCAAAATGTGCCCAAGTGTGCTTGTTGGAATTCCTGGCCTATCTACTTTCCAGCCCAAGTGGAATTTCTGAATTTGGTGCTCATTTTCCCCTCCAATTTTTCATTCTCCCAAGACTGTTTCCTGTGTGTCAAAATAGGGGTAGAGAGGTCATTTTTTGAGTGTTTTTGACCTCCTGGAGACTCAAATCATGCCCAAATTTCTTGTCCAAGCACCAGTAGTCGTGATTTTGCATGCTGAATCCAAAAATGAAAAAAATTTCCAATTTGGAGCTCCCAATCCTAAGCGCCGCGCCAGTGGCGCAGCACACAGGGAGAAAAAACATGTGTTGTGACCAAAATTTTTCCATATGACCAAAATTGCCCCAAATTTCTTGAAATTTGGGTTGGAGGTTCTCTAAGAGGCACTATGTTGGGCCACAGAGGCTTCAGCCAAGATTCGAAGCTGATCTTACTCTTTTTGCCTCTTTTGTCTCTTTTTTGCTTTGCTCAATTTTGCCTTCAAGCTCCTTATCCGAGCCTTTGAACTCATGTTCCGTGCCTTGTAATGATAAACCATTTGCCTCAGTATGGTTTTGTCTTTGTCGGCCTTCTCTAGCAGTCTCTCAAGTTGGATGTTGATCCGCTCGAGCCAAGACTCACGGTCATTGTTAATCTCTTGCTCTAAGGTAGTGAGCTCGATCCTCCTTTGTTGGGCAGCTTGTCGATTCTCACAGATGCTTTGCAGCTCCATGATCTCATGCTGGTCCTCAAGCTGCTTGTTCCTTTGCTCCAAATACCTGATGATCCATTTGGCCCTCTCCAAATTGAGTGACAAGTCTTGGATCTCCGTGTT
>APFE030934106.1:123074-151901 GCA_000404065.3 Pinus taeda | reverse complement strand
CCTCACAGCTAAAGTATTTCATGATCAATCTCATGAGTGGAGCATACTCATCTTTCAAGTATCTGAAGGGAAAGACTCTTGTGAGCTGACTCAAGAATCGGGCCTTGATGTAAGGCTTATAGTGTTGCCTATCCACCTTCTTCTTCTTATTCTACTCTTCTCCAACATTTGGTATACCTGTTGCCACTGATATAGTTTCGGGTGTCAATGTGAAAGTGACCCCGACCAACATAGACTGAACTCCATGTAGATGAAGCACAAATAGACGGGCCAACTCATGATGAAATCTAACATTTGCCACCCTTTGACAAAATTCAAAACATGCTAGGTGTTGGAAACATGACATGGCAAGAGGGCATGCTTGTAATTCAGTGAGGGTAGTGGGCCCATCCTTGCCATGTTTTCCACTCTTGTGATGTCTCCTGGGAGCCTGCTCTTCTGAGGATGAGTCACTTTGTGTTTCCATCTCATATTCTAACGAATGCTATGATGTCATGACTGCTGTGTGTACTGTACCTAGGCTGCCCTTTGATGATGGTGTGAGGTTGGGTGCCTTTGTGATATTTGTCACCAAGGGGAACAATGAAACATGGAGTATTAGGATGGGAGTAATGTGATGGGAATAGGGGTTATAAGGAGAAATTAGTTTAGGGATATGGGAGGGGTTTGGGTATTTTTATAGGGTAGGGTTTGGGGTTTTAACAAGGTATGGTTTGGGGTGTTAGGTTGACCAAAGAGTAGAGGGATATGGGAGAGGGTTTGGTAGTAATTTAGGGCAGGGATATTAGGAGAAATGAGAAAGGGAGGATAGGAAAAATGGTAGGTGAGGGGAGAATGAGGGGTGAAATGAAACCTTGGCACTAACACCACACCCTAGCAACCCTAGCCATCATGGTTTTTGGTGATTTCTTATGGTTGATTTTATAAATTTGGTTGCATTCAAACATCTCTATAATCCACCATATCATTTATAAAACTTGATGAACAAATGATGTCAAAGAGCCTACCTTTCAATTTGATGGGCTTCACAAAAATTTGGAGGTGATTTTTCCTTGCTTCGGCCCTTGGTCTATGTGTGTTGCGCGCAAAACCCAGTGCCCCGTGCCCTCTGTGTGCGCCGCGCTCCTTGAAACCACCTCCAACTCCCTCAAACACTGACGATGCACACTCACACCCTTTGTAATGTTTCTCCAAGGCTTGGATTAGCACAATGCCTTTGATTTTGATGAAAAATTGTATATATAGCCTTGGAAGTGATGGGTTAAATTTTTGCTTCCTTCAAAACCCATTTTTCTAATGTTGTGTTTTAACACTTTTTCACTGACTTTAAAAGACACTGATTTTCACTTTCCCTTTGAAATTTTAGCTCAAATGATGAAATTTTCAACACTCTTTGCAGGGATTGCATGACAGGACATTCGGCCATGGAAACCATGACTGCATCTGAAGAAATCGACTGATGATTTTTTTTTGAAAATTTTGTCATAAATGACACTGTTTGACTTTTCTTCAAAACAGAGTTTTGAAGAAGAGTCGAGGTCTATCCACATGACGATGAAGCTCTCTGAATCATAATTGTGTCCTCACTCTGGCCTACATGGCTTCACTAGACATGTTCAAACACCAAATTGATGAATCCCTAGACCTAAACATTGAGAATGACTTTTGTCCTTTAAAGGACCAAACCTTGACTGTCATGGACTTTGGTGATTATTAACAAAAGACTTGAGCCAATAGGAGCCAGACATGAGGGGGAATGACTTCCATGACCTTCTTCATCAGATTATGGCATGCCCCTAGCGGAATCCAGCTGGGTGAATGGAGCGAGACACCTAAACATGAAATGCATAAAGAGTTTTGATCTCTGACGGTGGACTGACCAGACCGACTCTAACATTGGCTCCAATGGGGGATGGTAGCTCCTTGGAGGTGCCAAGAACAATAGATCTCTGGAAGAACTAGATAGTGCCTTCATCCATTGGGCTATGGAGTCGTCATTTGACAAATAATACAGGACTCTGACTCATTTATGAGACTGAAATGACCAAAAAACTGACTCAAACTTGACATTGAAATGACTTAAAGGCTAACTTGACCAACTCTAACAAAACTGAAATAAAATGGTCTTTACAATGACAGTGGAAGCAACATTAATAAATTAGAAATGGTACTGCTTGAGTAGCCAACCATTGATCGGCCCTCTTGGACAATCTTCCCCGTTAATTTCCTGAGGAAGAAAGGCATTCTGCCCCCGATATGTTGCAATCTTGAAAGGACCTTTCCAGAGGTTCTCGAACTTACCATGCTTTCCTTTCTCCTCATTCCTTGCATCCCACTTTAGCACCACATCATCCACCTAAAATTTGTCCATCTTTGCCTTTTTGTCATAAATTTTCTTGATTTTCTCTTGCAATTTGGATGTGTTCTTGAAAACTTCTTCTTTGGTCTGCTGCAAATGGACCATTTGATTCAACCTTCTCTGCATGGGATCTTCTTCACTGCTAGCCTCCTAAAGAAGTTTGACAACCGGGGCAGCGAGAGAGGTAGGAAATACTGTATCAACTCCATAAACAAGCTCAAATGGTGATGTACCTATGGATTTCTTCTGACTAACCTGGTCTGCCCATAGTGCATTGACCAACCTCTTATGCCAGTTCTTCTTGTTTATTTCCAGCAGTTTCTTGATTATGTTGACCAATGATTTGTTCGAAGATTTTTCCAATCCATTGCCTTGTGGATGATAGGCAGTTGAGTGACCCAAAATGATGTGATATTTATGACAAAACTCTACCATCCTTTTTGATTTGAAAGCTGTTGCGTTATCAGTGATTAGCTTATTCGGACAACCAAAGCGAGACAAAATGTTATTTTCAAGGAATGAAATGATTACTGCATTTGTAGCTTGTCTGGTGGGAATTGTCTCAATCCATTTCATGAAATAATCTGTGGCTGTAAGGATCCATCTATGCTGTCTGGAAGAAGCGGGATGGATTTTGCCAATGAAATACAATCCCCATTGCCGGAAAGGGGCATTCACCTCTATGGGCTTGAGTGGTAGAGGCTGTAACTTCCGCTTTCCTTTGAAAATCTTAAACTTATGGCAGTGCTTGACCATCTTATATACATCAACAAACAATGTCGGCCAATAGTACCCTGTGCTCAGAATTTTTTTTGATGTTGAATTCCAAAAAAGGTGACCACCACAGTCTCCTTGGTGGCAATCCTCCATGAATTTCTTTGCTTCCTTTTCCACCAAACAATTTAACAAGACACCACTGGGATCTTTCCAATACAGTGCAGAGTTAAGAATGCAAAACTTGGCAGCCTTCAACTTGAGTGTTCTCGCTTTGTTTCTAGTCATGCCAGGCGGCGGTGACAATTTTTTAAGCACATATATGATATCTGAATACCATGGAGAAAGAGAAAACATTTTAGATACCTGAATTGATGATCCTTCCTCATCCTCATCAGATAAAGCAGCGATCAGATTTATGTCCAAGGCGTGCAAGTTTGATTCAGCCATTAATTTCGCCAATCCCCGTCCTTTAACCAACTTTGTGGGCTTTATTTCCACATCATATTCCAGCAAGGTTGCAATCCACTTGCCTCTTCTTCCTTCCGGATCAGTCTGCACTAAAACATCTTTGACAGCAGCATTAGGAACATAGGTTAGAATGTGAGAATGTAGAATATACACCCGGAAATCTTTCAATGCAAGTGCAAGGACTTGCTTCTCAATGATGTTGTACTTTAAGGCTGTGTCTCTTATAGCTCTGCTAAAAAATGCAATGGGTCTTTCATGGTCATCTCTTTCTTGCAATAACACTGCTGCCATAGTATGCTCCGAAGAAAATGAAAACAATATGAAATCCTGAGTGTAGTCTGGGCTGACTAGAACTGGAGCTGAGGAAAGAGCCAATTTGACCAAATTGAAATATGTTACAGCCTCCTCCATCCATTTCACTTGGCTGTCCTTCTTAAGCGTATTTGTCATCTCTCTTAGGTGCTCAACAAGATTAGGTACAAAGCAGCGTAGGAAATTCATCTTACCATTGAACGATTGTATCTCTTTTTTATTCCGAGGCAGATCGATTTGCTAAATTGCTTGCACACGTGCTGGGTCAATACGAATGCCATCTTTTGAGATAATGTTCCCGAGTAGTTTGCCTTCTTCCATGGCAAACAAGCTCTTCTTTGGATTCAGTGACAAGCCATATTTTCTGCACTTTTGGAAGAAAGTTTTAAGATGGTACATGTGCTCTTCATCAGATTTGGAAAACACCGTCAAATCATCCAAATACACCACCAGAAAGACATCCTTCTCATTTACAAAAGCCAATTCCATTGCACGCTGAAATGTGGCACCTGCATTCTTCAAACTGGAAGGAATTTTAGCGTAATGAAAGGTTCCCCATGGAGTGGTGAACGCTGCCTTGTCTCAGTCATCCTCATGGATAGAAACTTGGTTATATCCAGAATAACCATCAAGTAGTGACATACGAGATGCTCCCACTACTCGCTGAAGTATACGGTCCATTTTGTGCAGTGGATAATTGTCTTTAAATGAAACTTTGTTGAAATTTCTGAAATCAATGCATAAGCGAATCTCACTTGTCTTCTTTCTTACGGGCACCAAGTTAGAGATCCAATCCGAAAATCTGATTGGCACAATGATCCTTGATTTGTACAACCTGTTGATCTCCTTTTCAATAGATGGCAGCAACTTTGGATTTAGCCTTCTCAACTTCTGTATGAATGGTTTTTGATTGGGTTTGATGGGTATAGTGTGCTGAATTATACTAGTATCATATGTCTTTAAGTCGGAATAGTCCTAAGCAAACACATATGAAAATGAAGACATCAAACTGATATATTTGTCCTTGATGTTTGGCGGCAATGCTTTGGACAATTTTACCAATTTAGGACCTGCAGCTGTTCCGATATTGACCTCTTCCACACCCTTCTCTGTTGGCTGCAATGTTGGCTTGCGGGCTACATCATCTTGATCAAAGATTTCTTCTAGAGGTATCAAGCCTTTGGGAATAATGTTATTCTTTAGCTGCAATACGTCCATTTCATTGATCTGCACCTCATCTGTACCGTTACCTTTGTCATCGTCATTTTCTTCATCAATTGAGGTCTCTTTGAACTTGCCTTTTTTTTGCAGAAAATCATCAATCTCGTCATCATCTTGGAACACTTGCTAATATCTCTGATTGTCTGGAACGGTTGGACGATGCTTGACATGGATTTCAAATTTGTTGCTAGAGTTCACTGGGATTTTCAAACTACTTGCTGCTTTAGCAAGTGCATCAATGATACTATTTTGTATACGAGGCACACATGTCAAGGTGTATTCTGAAAATAATTTTAAAATGACTAGGACTGCATTACGGTAAGCCCACATCCTAGGATGCTTTGCTTGATATTCGCCTCTGACTTGCTTGATAACCAATTTAGAGTTGCCATATACTGAAATCCTCTTAGCATTCAACTTTCTTAGAATCTTTAGGCCAACAATCAGAGCTTCATATTCAACTTCATTATTTGAACACTCAAAAGCCAACTTGTAAGAGCATACCTGCATGTTACTAGGAACTTTGTCTGGGGCGGAGAAAGGACTGCGTACCCAAATTCCAATTCCAGCACCATCATTTCCCACTACTCCATCGAAATCCATGGTCCACAAACCTTCTTCCTCCTCTTGCAAGTGCTGGAAATATATTTGTTGTGCCTTCTCTGCTTGCTGTCCATTGCTTTCAGCTGATTGCTCAATGGTGTTCTACTGTTCTTGTTCTTCTTTCTTCAAAACTTCTCTGAAGTTTTCTATTATTTCCGGAATATCATCTGCTTCTACTAACTTACTATCTATATCATTGAAACTATCTGAATACAAAACAAAAGACTCTAGATATGTATGTACATAGTTAATTGGATGATTTATGGGTTTCTCCTTGCTTGTGATCATGTATTTCATTTTTTGTTCTTGATACAATTTCGTCATTTGTCCAAACACTGGAATCGTTGCATAGGAGAAATCTAGCTGTAATGTCCCTTTCAATTTTGCTACCCAGGACCTGGAAAGAAGCATGCCAAACCTTGGAGGAATGTCTGCTACCACAACATCCATTAAAACATTATTCATTGGGAGCTGATCCAAACTCACAACCAAGTCTTTGATGAGACCTATACATCTTACTCTGCTGGAATCAAATGAATAGAGATCATGATATTGCCAGGTGATGTCCAGACCAAGCTTATCCATGATTGCCTTGGGCGTGAGATTGTGAGAATCTCCGGAATCGAACATGGCATTATGTAACACAAAATCATGCAACCTTAAACTGATGTAAAAAGGTGGCACATCACTACCAGGAGACTCACCATTTGATGCTGGCCCGAAAATCATTTTAGGTTGATCATCTTCGACATTCACCATGTCATACATTGGGTCCAAATTCAACATTTTAGATACTTGTCTTTTATAACTGCTGTTCTTCATTATTTCAGTCAAGGGGATGGATATCTTCAATTTAGAAATCTCATTCTCTAAATTGAAAGCGGGAATCTTTTCTACCTCTTTGACTGGGATTTCTTTCCTTTCCTTTTCTTTCGATGCAACTTGCTGATGTACTTGTTCTGCTGATGGTGATTTACTACTCTCTGGATCAACCACCTCCTTTCCTTTCCTTTGTGTAAGTGATGAGTCATTCTTTGACGCTTCAACATCCTTCCTTTTCTGAATGGGTCTGACCGGCACATCTCTGTTTATAAGTGAATATCGCTATTGTTGGGTGGACAAAGCATTCATATAACCTCTTTGGTATTCATCGGATTATTCCTCCAAGACGATGTCATTTGTTAGAATGAAATCTACGTCTTTTTGTACAGCTGAACTCTCTGCATACTCTTCATCCTCAGTGAGATAAATAGGCAATTTGTTAGGAGTAAAGAGGTGATTTTCTTCGCCTATTACATTCCTGTCCTCATTTGATTCTAGTCCATGCACAAAATTTTGCTGCAAAGGTGTCTGTACTGGCTGTTGTGCAGTCTACTCTTGGGCTCATTGATCTCTCTGTCTTATTCTATATTGTGGTCGTTGCTGCCCATGAAAGTCAGGATTTCTAACTTGTGGCTCCAGTTTGTCAAGTTTCACTCTTTCAAGCATCTACTCTACCTTTTGAAGTAGCTGATCTACCGAGGAAGATTCTTCTTTTTCAGTGACCTTCTTTTCTGCTTTTGCTCTAGCTCTCTTGGTCAACAGATTTGCTTCAACGCTGACCACTATCTTCTACATGTCTTCCATTGTGGCCGGTTCTCTTTCTCTCGATTGATAATCCATGTCGGCATCAAAACCATCTGGGAACTTCACCATGGCTAGTTCCATAGGTGGCCTTAGATGATTTGGAGTTTCATTATAAACTGAATTGAATCTAATGCAATAATCTTGGACCGACTCTCCAGCGTTTCTTTTGATTTGCTCATATTCGGCTAGAATTTGAAGAGGATTCTTTTTCACCTTCCAACGGTTTAAAAATTGTCTTTGTAGGTCAGCCAAGGTAGCGATATGTGTAGCCGGTAAACCTCTGAACCATTTCCACACTTCACCTACAAATGCCTGTACAAAAAGTCTCATTGCCACATTCTTCACATCGATCTCATGAAGTTCATAGAAGTCTGCCATTCTATCCACATGTTGCTGAGAAGTAATGCCATTAGGGGTGCCATAAAAAAAGGGGATTTTTCTTTGGTAATCGGTGGACATATCATCTAAAACTTGAGGCAAGACAAGAGGTGCGAAACGGGCAGCCATCACTCTTGGCGGATTTGTCCTCGAAGGTGTTGGAGGAGTGCACATAGTTTGTAAGGGGCTAGGAATTGGAGTTTGAAGCTGAGCTACTATGTAGTTATCAATCGATTGGTTGGCCATTTTCGTCTCCAAGTCTACAAGAAACTGTGGATTGTGGATAGTAGAGTCAACTGCCCTTTTGGATTTGGTTTCGAACAACGATAATTCAAACTGCTCATCAAACTCTAGCTCTTCAATATACTCAAAAATGTCTGGGCATGAATGGGATTTGAACACGGGTGATATAGAGCTTTCTTGATGACAAATTCTTGAAATCAAATTGGGATTTTCGTAGATGTGCGGAGGGTCGAGATCTGGATTAGCTCTGGTTTATCTTCTAGAATCCAGTGTGCTATTGAGAAAAATCAAAGGACACAACCAACTTTACTTAGCCTATGAAATCCTAAACTTATCATCCGGAAGCTTAGAATTATTAAGAAGCAAGGGGATTGATTTCTTCCCCAGTGGATTCGCTACTATGTTAGCACCTAAATCTGCCTTAGTATGAAAGAAGGCAAAATTCAGGGTAACCACAAACCACGCTCAGTCTGGTAGCTAACCCTACCAGAACAGGAGAGGGCTCTCTCCGAGTCACACTCAGTGAATAGATAAACGAAATGGCCTGAGATGACTTACAGCGAAATATTTATCTTAGGCTAGTAAGTGAATATGGATACAAGAAGTGATTTTTATGAATGACTGTGTTTCTGGGATGGTATGGGACCAATGGACCTCAATGAACAAAGAACTTAATACAAAGGCACATATTACTTCGTGAGGCAAGATAGGTGGAAAGCCTAGCAATTTAGTTTAAGATAGTGCGTAATGGAGAGATTGATTAAGATGGTGAAAAGGGCATGGACAACATGAATCCTTTTCAACAAAAGAATGAACACTTAACATGAAATTTTCCCATAAGTAGAGCAATAAAATTGAATTCTACCTTATCCAACTTAGAAAATTTCACTGGAAATGCATATGAAATGAACTATGAAACATAAAAAGATACATATGAAACATAAGAGACACATTTTCTACACTCACAACCACATGAATCTCATGAAATAGAGCCGCTGCCTTTCATTAATCCTCTGTAAAAAATATATAATGAAGAAACAAAGTTTCTTTCCCACAATCTCCCAGAAGTTACAAGCCAACCAACCCTTTGCAAATAGTTTGCATACAATATATAAAATGTGCCATGAAGAGATAGAACGCCCAAGGGTTGGGGAGTTACTTGAATCATTACAAAATGAAGGTGGAGAGCCAAACATTAGTGATAGGTGCGGCGCCACAAACATGACAAATGGCTTGGGTGACCCTTTGCCTTCCTTTGCCACTCGGATAGATGCCCATCTGGAGTGAAAATACTATAAATTCCACCTTTGGTGTCGAAAAAGTGAAGTGTAGATGAGAGGGCCCACTTATGAAAAGTCGCGAATTGAAATTTCGCGAAACAGAGGCAAATTGGGCCTTTTTTCCTATATGCGCTACGCCATTTCCTATATGTGCCACGCCACTTTGGGGCTAGTTTTGAGGAACTTTTAGGAGTCCAAAATGTGCCCAAGTGTGCTTGTTGGAAAGCCTGTCCTATCTCCTTTCCAACACAACTGGAAATTTTGAATTTGGAGCTCATTTTCCCCTCCAAATCTTCATTCTCCAAAGACCGCTTCCTGTGTGTCAAAATAGGGGCAGTGAGGCCATTTTTTTGGGTGTTTTTGACCTCCTGGAGACTTGAATCATGCCCAAATTTCTTGCCCGAGTGCTAGTAGTCGTGATTTTGCATGTTGAATCCAAAAATGCAAAACATTTCTCATTTGGAACTCCCAATCCTACGCGCTACGCGCGCAGGGAGAAAAAACCCGTGTTTGTGCCAAAAAATTTCCATGTGACCAAAATTGTCCCAAATTTCTTGAAATTTGGGCTGGAGGTTCTCTAAGAGGCACTATGTTGGGCCACAAAATCTTTAGCCAAGATTCGAAGCCGATCTTTCTCTTTTGCCTCTTTTGTTGCTCTGCTCAATTTGGCCTTCAAGCTCGTTATCCAGGCCTTTGCACTCATGTTCCATGCCCTGTAATGACAAGCCATCCTCCTCAGTATGGTTTTGTATTTGTTGGCCTTCTCCAATAGTCTCTCCAGGTGGATATTGATCCGCTCTAACCAGGACTCACGGTCGTTGTTGATCTCTTGCTCCAAGGTAGTGAGCTCGATCCTCCTTTGCTGGGCATTTTGTCGATTCTCACGGATGCTTTGTAGCTCCATGATTGCCTGTTGGTCCTCAAGCTACTGGTTCATCTGCTCCAGATACTTGATGATCCATCTGGCTCTCTCCACATTGAGTGACAAGTCTTGGATCTCCGTGTTCTGCTCCTGAATGGTCATCCCAAGTTGGGCATTCTCCGCCTCTACCTCATCATCCTGAATGAGGATGACATCGGTCTCCTGTCCTCCTGATGGCCCCTCATCATGCACGGGCCTCTTGCCATTGTCCAGTACCTGTGTCACTGATGCCAGAAGCGAGGCCCCTTCCACCTTGGGTGGAGATAACACTCGCTTTGCTGCTGCAAACAAGTGCCTACTGCCTCTCTGATATGTAACAAAAACTAGTATGGTAGTGGTCTCATGGTGCTCATACTGATGAGAAGGACCACCCATCTCTTGGTTTAGCTCTGATAGTACCTGTGATGTGTTGAAGAAGTCATGGGAGATGAAGTCCTCCCAAGCAATGCCCTACAATCCCAACTGATGATCTACCAAAATCCAGATAAGAGCAAAGTGATACACACTATTAAGCTGCTGCTGAGGGGTCTTATGTAGCATGAAGGTGTTCATCCTCTCTATGTTCCTGCATATGAAAAATGGGAGGTTCATCATCCTCACCCTGGTAAAGTGCATGAGCAACCAGATGTTATAGGCATATAGTCGAGAGAACCTCCCCTCACAGCTGAAGTACTTCATGATCAATTTCATGAGTGGAGCATACTCATCTTTCAAGTATCTAAAGGGAAAGACTCTTGTGAGCTGACTCTAGAATCTGGCTTTGAATTAAGGCTCGTAGTGTTGCCTATCCACCTTCTTCTTCTTATGCCACTGTTCTCCAACATTTGGTATACCTGTTGCCACTAATATAGTTTCGGGTGTCAATGTGAAGGTGACCCCGGCCAAGATAGACTGACTTCCATGTAGGTGAAGCACAAATAGACGAGCCAATTCATGATGAACTCTAACATTTGCCACCCTTTGAAAACATTCAAAACATGCTAGGTGCTGGAAACATGACATGGCAAGAGGGCATGCTTGTAATTCAGTGAGGGTAGTGGGCTCATCCCTGACATGTCTGCCACTCTTGTGATGTCTCCTGGGAGCCTGCTCTTCTCAGGATGAGTCACTTTGTGTCTCCATCTCATACTCTGACGAATGCTGTGATGTCATGACTGCTGTGTGTACTGTGCTTAGGCTGCCCTTTGATGATGGTGTGAGGTTGGGTACCTTTGTGATATCTGTCACCAAGGGGAACAATGAAACAGGGAGTATTAGGAAGGGAGTAATATGATGGGAATATGGGTTATAAGGAGAAGTTTGTTTAGGGATATGGGAGGGGTTTGGGTATTTTGATATGGTAGGGTTTGGGGTTTTGACAAGGTAGGGTTTGGGGTGTTATGTTGACCAAAGAGTGGAGGGATAGGGGAGAGGGTTTGGTAGTATTTTAGGGTAGGGATAATAGGAAAAATGAGAAAGCGGGGTAGGAAAAAATGATAAGTGAGGGGAAAATGAGGGGTGAAATGGAACCTTGGCACTAACACCACACCTTAGCAACCCTAGCCATCATGGTTTTTGGTGACTTCTTGTGGTTGATTTTATGAATTTGGTTGCATTCAAACATCGCTATAAACCACCATATCATTTATAAAATTTGATGAACAAGTGATGTCATAGAGCCTACCTTTCAATTTGATGGGCTTCACAAAAAATTTGAAGTGATTTGGCACTATTTTGGCCCTTGGTCTGTGTGCGTTGCTTGCAAAACCCAGTGCGTCGCGCCCGTGGAAAACTTGAACTGAGGGCTGGCTCTGTGTGTGTCGTGCCCTCTGTGTGCACCATGCCCTCTGTGTGCACCATGCCCTCTGTGTGCGCCACGCCCTCTGTGTGCGTCGCGCCCTCTGTGTGTGCCGCGCCCCTGAGTATATGTGCCACGCTCCTTGAAACTGCCTCCAACTCACTCAAACACGCACGATGCACACTCACACCCTTTGCAACGTTTCTCCAAGGCTTGGATTAGCACAATGACTTTGATTTTGATGAAAACTTGTATATAACGAGTTGGAAGTGATGGGTTAAATTTTTGCTTCTTGAAAAACCCATTTTTCTAATGTTATGTTTTGACCCTTTTTTACTTACTTTAAAACACACTGATTTTCACTTTCCCTTTGAAATTTTAGCTCAAATGATGAAATTTTCGGCACTCTTTGCAAGGATTGCACGACAGGACATTTGGCCACGGAAACCATGCCTGCACTTGAAGAAATCAACTGACGACTTTTTTGAAAATTTTATCACAAATGACACTGTTTGACTTTTCTTCAAACAGAGTTTTGAAGAATAGTCGTAGTCTATCCGCATGACGATGAAACTCTCTGAACCACAATTGTGTAACGGCCTCAGTCTAGCTTGCATAGCTGTACTGGACATATTCAAAGACCAAATTTGATGAATCCCTAGACGTAACTATCGAAAGATGACTTTTGTCCTCTAAAGGACCAGACCTTGACTGTCATGGACTTTGGTGATCATTGACAAAAGACCTGAGCCAGCATGAGCCAGACATGAGGGGGAATGACTAGCATGACCTTCTCCGTCGGATTATGGCATGCCCCTAGCGGAATTTAGCTTGGTGGATGGAGCGGGACACCTAAAAATGAAATGCATAAAGAGTTTGATCTTTGACGGAGGAATGACCAGACCGACTCTAATAGTTTCCTTAGTAATCACATGAATGGCATCCCCAAGATCAATCAAAGTGTGTGGGACAATGGTGCCATTGATGTTCACATCTACTACAGGGCTTTCAAGGTCCAAAATACTTTGGACATATTACCTGCAACAACATTAAGTCAGACAGTTGTCCAATGACATTAATGGTAGGGGCATCTATTTTTTGCCTCCCTCAATGCTTGAAACACTTCTCTTTAATCAACTTGTTGTAAATAGATACATCCTTGATGGCTTGGAGAAGTGGAATCTTGACACATAGTTTTTCAATTCTCCAAGAAGTTGAATCTCTTCTCGTGTGGGTTGGAGTGGTTGAGTCAATCTCTCAGGAAATGGTGGATTTACTTTAAGAATGCTTTCCTCTCTTTCTTCTTCAACCTCCCTAGGTGGAGGTGGAGGTTGGTTATTCAAGAGAATTCTCGTAGATCTCATGTTAATTTCCTAGATCTCCACAGTATAAACTAGATATGATGTCTCTCCACTATATACTTGTTGTGCCTATCTATTTTTTGGGTTTAGATTTGGCTGGGTAGGCATCTAGGGTTGTTTAGGTGGAGCAGAGTGTAATAGTTGTGGTTGGTCAGGTGGTGAAGGCAATAAGGCTGGAACATTTTTGTACTGGGGCCTCCACCCCTAGGGCAGTGCATTCCACTGAGGTTGTGGTGGAGCATATGGTTGAAATGACTAGCTAGCTGGCTGGGAATGATACTGAGATGCAAAGGACCAAGGAGGAGGTGTAGACAAGGAAGGATGAGCAGGGGGTCCCCAAGAAGGTATGGATGTGTCTGGTTGGGGTTGTAACATGCATGGGATGACCCTTGAATGCCTTGTTGGTATGGTCTAGGCCCATGAGGCCTCCTTTGGTTTATGTAGCAGAGCTGCTCAGTGACCCCTTCAGCTCCTTGACATACATTTTTGAGTCCAGGAAAATAAGGGAACTTTTCTGTGGAGTGGTTTCATTCATAGACTAAGCAAATTTCAATAGAATTTAATGGACATTCATTCCTAGGGTGCCTCTGGGTGCATCTAGGACAGAAAATGGCCAAGGCTCTCTCTGATTCCTCCTGATTTCTCATAATGTGCTTTGTATCCATTTTTAAGGCAAGGGTTTGCAACATCTCACTCTTGAAATCTTCCATCATGTTTCCAATTTCACCCTTGATGGATGAATTGGAAGAGGATGTATTGACCATAGGTTGACTTCCCGTACCTTTTTTCCTAGCTGCCCTAGAATAGTTTCTAAAGACAATCTTGATATCCTCATAGGGTAACTGGTATATATCACCTATTGCTAACAATTGTAGGGTATCCAAAAGGTATTCCCTTAATCCTATAAGCAGGAATAGCTTCAATGACTCAAGGTCAAGTGTGCACCTAGCCCTTTTGTAACTAAGCTGGAATCTTTCTTAATAATCCTCTATGGATTCATCATTACCTAAGGTCATCCTAAAGATTTCCTCTTTAGTATCTTTAGACCTACAATAGTCTTGATAATTGTTGTTGAAGGCTTGTTGCATCTGAGCCGAATTTGTGATGTTATCCCCAAGTAAACCCGTGAACCAGCACAAAGCTACATCCTTGAGGGTAGATGGAAATAGTTTCAACTTCTGCTCATCATCTGTATAGTCATAGGTTCCACATATAGTAGAAAATGCAAATAGGAAAGTTTTGAGATCTTCTGTGGTTAAGCCATGAAAATGAGGTAGGGAAGAGGGGCTTATATTTTTCATCTTAGTGTCCCCATTGGTTTCACTGATGGGGAAGGCACCCTCAACTCTCTCTCTATTCCCTCTGTCATTTTTGTTTTCAGCCATTGGCTCCGTAGGAATGGGTCCTTCTTCTTCTTCTTCCCCTACAGGTTATTCAAATATCTTAGGCTTCTCACCTAAGGGTTCCTCCAGTTCATAGCCACCGAAGAAGAAGGAAGGTTGGATGTTGGATGTAGTGGGGGTATTTCGCAAAAATTCCCTAAGTTATCCCTATTCCTACGAGGCATGAAAGGAAATGCTTTTGGTTTGGGTTTTTGTATTTTTCAAACTTTGAAAGTGATTGTAGAATTGAAATTACAAACTAAATGAAAACTACTAACTGAATGAAAAAATTAACTACTTGATTGAAATCTAACTTTCAAAATGAAAAGGAAGCAAAGTAAATTACTTTTGCAGGAA
This sequence comes from Pinus taeda, assembly GCA_000404065.3. NCBI lineage: Eukaryota > Viridiplantae > Streptophyta > Pinopsida > Pinales > Pinaceae > Pinus > Pinus taeda. The sequence continues at coordinate 136,895 of APFE030934106.1, read as the reverse complement.
TGAAACTAATGACAGAATATTAGAAGCAAGAAATAGAAGAAATAAAGCAGTAATCACATATTACTCAGACACCTTCGTGGAACCAATGCCAAAAAGTGATAAGCACCAATATTGTAGCAAGAACACTGCAACTCTTGGGCTATCAGCTTTACTTTATCAACCCGGGGTTCGTAAAACTTGGAGGTCACAGTGTTGTATACACAAGTAAAAATGATGGTTCTTCCTTTTGTCATTGTTTAGCTAGCGAGAGACCACTAGGATTTTCAAGCTAGACTTCTATGGATTTAGAAGAAGCTTGGTTCCTTAATGAAAGAAATAGAAATCTAATCTAAGAGAGAGCTGATCTACTACAACAATGAAAAAGACTGAAATTTAATGTTAAGGCACACCATTTCCTAAGTAACTGCTAAGAGCTATGCTTTGCAATAATGCTAAATTAACATGAAAAAAATGCTATTGTCCTAAGCATGGAAGTTAAAAACATAAAACATCATTGTTATGCATCTAAAGTACTGTAATAAATATGTTTTTTCTTTTTGTGCTTTTCACGAAAAATCAAGTGTGCAAACTAATCTCTTTTGGTGATGTGACAGGTGGCTTAGGAATGCTGGAGGATGAATGGAAGGTTTAGGAGATTGTTGGAAGGTTGGGAGACCCTTGGGTAACCTTGGGAGGCTTCCTAGAGGTTTTCCCTCAATTTGGCCTCAAAACAAGCCACTACAGAAAAACCTACAAGATGTACTAGAAACTTACAAGATTCCCTGTATTTCTACAAGATACAGCCGAGAGCAAAACGATGGGTGTTTGAGGTGATGGGAGGCTTCAGGAAGGTGGTTGATGGGTGGAATGGAGTGAGAAGAGGCCTAGGATCACTCAGAACCCAAAACCAAGTTTAGGAGATGGTTGGATTCGCTCAACATGCTTCAGAAAATTTCTATGTAAAATGATGAAATTGGTGAAGGTCTTGATGAAAACAAAGAATGCTTATGGGTGGATGAAGTTGGAAGGTGGTTTCTTGCTATGAGATCTATGTCTACTTTTGAAGAACCTTCTCTACATCAAACATGTGCATTGTGTAGGTAAATCCCCTCTGCAGACAAAGGCGATCCCACTAGCCTAACTGAGGTCTAGCAACAATCAAACAACGCTAACACGCAGGTTCCTAATTGCAAAACAAATGCCAAGATGAGATCCTACCTCAAATCCAACACTTATATTCATAGAAGGGTCATCAATTCTGTTCTTTTGCTTTAGCTGGTCACAATCCTCACGATCTCCGTGAATAGACACCTGCACATGCAAAGAACAAGACAAATACAAGCATAAAATCCGGGAAACGCAACTATGTATCAGTCAGAAAGGATACAACTCAAACATCATAATAAAGACACATGAGTGGAACCATAATGATAGTCGTCTATTATTATTGATAAGACAAAAGAGAATACAACCAAGTTCTAATGGCAAATCCTCCTTTGGCTGGGTGAATCAGCAGCACATGCCTTGCAAAGCTTGTAGGGATGGGAATAAGCCTCTCTCTCCTTGATCACTTGGACATGGATCTCCTCCTTAAAGATTTAGCCTCATAGGGATACACAAGACCTCTTGCAAGATGAGCTTAGCAATCCTTAGACTTTGGGAGCTTGAAAAGTAGAGTCATTAACCAAGAATTACCAACTAGCTTGTCAAAGGGGAAGGAACAAGCTTATATAGAGATAGGAGGAGTAGATAAGATCATCCACTTGATTCATGGGATTGTCCTTATCATAAGGAAGCTTCCATGAGAGGTGGAGAACTACTTCCGTCCTTGGGAAATACGAAGCCCAACTAAACCAATTCAAACTGGAATTAGCTTATAGATAAGGTGGAAGGAACCTTCGGAAGTTTGATGGTTAAAAACTTTACCCAACTGGGTTGGCGCTAGTGCGACTCTGAGACAGAGCGCCAGCTGGCGCGCCCTCTTTGGAGGATTTACCCCATTGGCATGAGCAATACACTGTGGAATAGCGCCAATGGAGAAAGGGCTATATTTTTGGGTATTGTGCAGAAGGTGTCTTCAGGGCATATAGAGTACATGCTTTAAGGGATACAAAGCAGGTGTTTTCAAGTCATGTCACTTCTTACAGGTCCCGGAATAGGTCCTCCAATGTACGGGAGAAGGGATAACAGGGACAGTGACAAAATACTGTGTAACAGATGCCCCCTAAAGCATGAAGCCCGAGAGAGAGAGGGGTGAAGTGCTTTACAAGAACATGGTCGACTGAAAACACGGCCGCCGGAGAACCTGCACGAAGTACAAATGATATCTCAAATACATGATGTACATGGTATGGGTGCAGCCATCCATAACAGAGTACACAAAAATTTGGATCCCAGGTATGGACGCAGCCATACGATGAGGATCAATGAATGGACTCAGGCATGGTCATAGCCATCCAGTGAATGAGTCATGTAGTGATTATAATAATCCACAAAATGCAGCCTGGATCCCAATATACAAAATCCATGGTCTTGCGCTCCAACTCGACCCGAACAAAGTGCAAGTTCAAGCGTGCGAATATAGGAGTCGAAGTCGAACATGCGAGAACATCATCTGATTACCAGTCGATGGTGAAAACTGTTAACAGACGCGAGAGGTACCACCAATAATGACAATGATCCTCAAGGTACTATAGGTACAATCCACGATGTGCAAATCAATGAGCCGGTGTCGAACACCCGTAGAATCATCCGATCAGAGGCCAATGATGAAAACCTCGCGTCGAATACGAAGAACCTGCCATTGAGGCATGCAGGCTCCAAGGTACCTGAAGGGAGTCTCTAAGTCAACTTCTTGGATAATGAGCTGAAGTCGACAGGAAGTAACCTTGATTGAAGGTGGGCCATAATGTTTCCCACATCATCGACGCGAGACAGAGAAGGATAAAATATTTTGTGTGAGGTATCAAAGGGAGGTTGAATATTTTGCAGAGGTAAACTTCTCTTGAACATATCGGCAGCACGACAACGGACTTGGCAGTATTTGACATCAAATGATCAGGGGTCATGGTGACAAGACGATCAGCAGATGAAAAGTAAAACAGGATATCCCAAACCCACGGAGGCAAGTGTGAAACAAGATGAGATGTCCCCACCCAGACACAAATGTAGACAAGTGCCATGTTCAAGAGCGACATACTGTCGACACGATGATGATTACAGTTCCTTTATTCCCCCACCATTTCTGGCGAGTACCCCAGTTATTTTTGGATGGCAAGCTTGATGGGGATAGCATATGCTTGAGAGGTGTCATTTCGATGGAATCCGATGTCATTAAGTTTTAACGAGTCTGACAAAGGAAAAACTCAGCGTCTTTTCATATTTAGAGAGTTTGAAAAGACAGCGAAAAGGAAACTCCAAGGGTGTCCTTTTTCATAAAGTTGTGTCTCTCGAGCCCGAAAAAGTATAAAAACATGCTCAAAAGAACCGCCCGATCATTACGACCGAGGAGTACTTTTCATAAGTAGTGACTTTGATCTGAAAAAGTAAAAAGACTATCAAAACCACGTCCCTTCGTGACAATTAATGAACTGGAAACGACAAGGGTCCGACGATCTTTTCATTTTTAAACGGTCAGAAAAGGGTTTAAAGACGACCGCCTCTCATATCCATTTAACGAGTTGAGAGGACCAAATCGGCATTCTTTTCGCATTTAGGGAGTCAGAAAAGAGCAAAATATGACTCTAAGGTGACTTTTTCGTGTATTTACCGTGTCCGAAAAAGTATAAAGTACAACTCGTTCTGCCATGAAAGCTCCATAAGTACTTGTCACTGCACAAAAAATCGGCGTAAAAGCCATTTTCGACACAAATATCCATAAAAATATTCATAAAATGACTTTTTAAAGCTCAATTAGGGTCAAAAAGCTATAAAAAGGTGAAAATAGTAAAATAAAAATTACTTTTCACTTTTTACCCTTGAGAGCGACATTAGGGCTTTTTGGAGTGCGACTTTCAGTAGGTGATTGCGACCAATCCAGTGGACCATTTCGAGTGCCGTCAGTGCTAGGTAAGTGGTCTTGTCCTTAGCTTTATTTTCATCCGTTTGAAATTTGTTTTTAATCACATTTTGATTTGCTATGGGGGGAATTTCAAATTTGGGGGTTTCGCCCATTGGCACGGGTTTCGGGCACAGGCCCGAACCAATTGGGAAAATTTCCCATAGGGCACGCGCCCATGGGCGTGACTGTTTTAGAAACAGTCGCGCCAACAGCCGCGCACATTTCTAGGCCAAATTTAACAAATTTAAACCCAATTTAGCTGCAATTTCAAGTTTTATGAGGTTCTAATGCATCATTTTAACTTGTTTCTGCAGGGCCATCCGCAAAAATGGTGATGATATGTAAAGAACGGGAACATGACCAAGTGGACATATTAGCCCTAGCTAATGAGGATTGCATGGAAGCTTTGAGAGCATGTGGGCTCAAGAAATTCTTCATGCTATCCTATTTGCGTACTCAGCCAGAGCTCCTACAATACTTGATTGACCTATGGGACGTAGAGGAATAGGTGTTCTGGGTACGAGATCAGGTACTGGAGTTGGAGGTATCGGATGTCTACTTCTTGACAGGATTATCGTGACGAGGGCCGGTGCCTTAGTTGACTGGGAGCAGGCCATCTGGGGAAAAGATGGAGGAGGTAAAGGCTCGTATTTTCCTGGAGGCAAGATATGGGCAGGGCAGCTCGAAGGTGGACATATCCACCATTCAAGATCTGACACTGAGAGCCTTACTGTTCACTCTTACATGAGCTGCGGGGGCACAAGCGCCCCATGAAGCTATGAAGAACCACCTACTATTAGCGATAGAGTGCCTTAGCCCGACAATCTTCAATTGGACATCCGCTACGGCGACCAATATGAAGAGGCAGCTAACAAAGGCCAAGCAGGGCAAGCTGCAACAGTTCGGGTATGGTTCCATCTTGGTGACGTTCTTCCTGGAATGTTTGCCAAGCTTCCAGGGCCAAGGGGCCTTTGTGGCAGATCCAGCACCTCGAGAGCCGAGGATGGCTCGATGGGCGGCACTGATGCCAAGGGGTGGTGGCGGCCAGCAGATGTCCTTCAGACCAGAGTTCTTCGGGTGGCTTCGCCGCCAACTGATCATGGTGGAAGACTGGCCATATGCGGGGACAGACTTCACTGGAGACCCTCACCTTCCCCTTCTGGAGGAGAAGACTGGGACAAGGAGATTGGTACATCCTCATTTTTGATTTTGTATTTTTATGATTTTTTTGTTAGTACATGCTTGTCCTAATGCCCTTTATATGCTCATGCAGATGTCGGCCCAAAGCGTCTAGTTGGTTTGTCTTCCGTTGCGAGGAGACATCCAGTAGCAGCATAGTAGGAGTAGATCCTCAGGAGGAGGGCGGTGACAGAGGGGAGCTTATCCAGAACCTCGAGGCTATCACTCAAGGGATCCCAGATTATGCTCGGTTAGTAGATGTCCCGCTAGCTTACCATAGGCACACAGTAGGGGTTCCAACTCGCATCCATCGTCTCTTGAGGCGTCTAGTATGGTTGGTGACGTGCTATCATGAGCACCACCAAGACTAGACATCTAGGCTTTTCTTTTCGTGCATATATTTTTTGAGAGACATGTTGTCTTCGGATGTATTCAGACAAACATGTATTATTTTTGATGATTCACGAAGTGCAAACATTTTGGACACACACATATATATATATACATATGTTCTATGGTCTATTGTACTTTATGCTTCTTGTGTTATGTTGATTCTCATGTTATGCAAATGCCTGTCCAACACATAATTAGCTAATGCATCGGTTAACGCATTAAGTTGTCTTGGAATATGCTGATAAGTAATGAAATCAAAATCCCTTTCTAATAACTTAACACATAAATACAACCTTAAAACCTTATGATCTCTGATGGAATAACGCCCGTTGAGTTGGTGGACTACAAGCTGAGAGTCCAAGTTCACAACCAATTTTCAAATGCCGAGGTTAATCGCCTTAGCTAATAATTCAATCACAGCACTATATTCAGCAACATTGTTTGTTGTACAACCTAGACAACCCCCCTGAATGTCTACTAACTCACCATGAGGATCGTAGATCACCCATGCCGCAGATGACAAGCTGCGTGTACTGCGGGAAGAACCATCAGCAAAACCAACGTAAGGCGATCCAGACATCTGTCTAAGAAGAAAAAAGACACAATAGGCGTTAATCATGCCGACGAACCAAGACACAAATATAAAAACATGCACACACAACACACTTTGCTGAAAGCACACGTATATCCAGAAAGAGAGTGCCTGGACTCATGCATAGTATTTTTTGAGATAAAGCCCATTTCGGGGCCTATCCAGGGGATTACCTTCATAATCTATAAGCTCGTAGGCACCTTTTTGCAAAAGTCTTTTCACAATGTAGGGCGCATGCCACATAGGCTCGAGTTTTCCTGCCCCCAGCTTATCATTAGCTTGATCATAGAGCAGTACTAGGTCTCCCTCAATGAAAGAGCGGGGCTTAACAGTATTATCGAAGCGAGTTTTCACTCGCTTCTTTTGAGCTTCAATAGCTAAGGAGGCTAGACGACGAGTCTCATCTAGCCATTCTAAGTAAAGAAGACGCTCTTCTATTGGAGTAGTATCAGGGAGAAACTCGACGGCTATATTTAATGAAGGAATCTCACACTCAATAGGAAGGGTCGCGTCCAGTCCGTAAACTAAATGAAAAGGAGTGAAACCGGCGGCATCCTTTACGGAGGTACGATAGGCCCACAAAGCAGAGAACAACATCAGATGCCAATTGGACTTATGCATGCCAACAGTTCTTTGAAGCATCGTGACCAAAACCTTGTTCACGGCTTCCACTTGACCGTTTTCCTAAGATAGTACGGAGTTGAACTATCATGCCTAAGGCCCAATTGGGTTGTTAACTCGGTCATCATGTGATTACAAAAATGTTTTCCCTGATCAGTGACGATGACTTGGGGTACTCCGAACTGCGAAATAACATGGTTGAACAAGAACTGTGCTGCAGTGTGACCGTCTTCTGACAATGTAGGCGTCGCCTCGGCCCATTTTGTGAAATAATCAACAACAACGATGATGTACCCATGCCCCCCAGCCGAGCGAGGGTTACAGGTCACATAATCGATGCCCCATTTGGCAAAAGGGCTAACGGTTACAACGGGGTGCAGTGGAGCAGGGGGTGCACGCATCTTCTGTTGGTAAATCTGGCATTCATGACACGAACGGACAGCAAGAATGCAATCCTTAAAAATAGAGGGCCAGAAATAGCCAGCACGGAGGATCTTCTGTGCGGTGGCATATCCAGACATGTGACCACCACAAGCACCAGAGTGGCAGTCATTCAAAACTCTCTCTGCTTCTTCGAAAGTCAAGCATCGGCGAAGAACAGAATCAACACAGAGACGGTACAGGGTGTCCCCAACGATGCGATATGGTTGGGCTTGATGTCGAATCCATCGACGAGCATCCTTAGAGGTCTCAGGGCGGAAGGAGGACGTCTGCAAGTAGACAATAATATCCCCGTACCAGGGATCGAGGGTGCTAATGAGGAAGAGAGTTTCATCTGGAATGGAATCCTCTAACTGAGAGGAGGCAGCATGGGATGGTAGAGACCACAACAGCTCAGCGAAGACAAGTGATTTCTTAAGCTTGGTAGCAGTAAATTCCAAGTCAAACTCTTGGAGGATTACTATCCACTTCGAGTATTTTCCCCCCAGCAACTGGCGTGACAGAATATAAGTCATGGGGTTGCAATCGGAGATCACTGTCGTAGTACGCAACAAGATGTAATGAGGGAAATTTTGAACAGCGCAAACAAAAGCAAGGGCCAACTTCTCGACGTAAGCGTATCGAGTTTCCGTATCTAACAAGTTGCAGCTAAGGTAGTAGATAACGTGTTCAGTGCCGTCGTCATCATCCTGGACCAGAACCATACCGATGGTGGTATCATCAGCAGCCAAATACAACGTGTAATCGCGATGATAATTGGGAGGCTGCAACAACGGGGCGGAAACTAGAAAAGTCTTAAGATGTGCAAAAGACTCCTCAGCTATGGCATCCCATCGAAAAAGGGTGTCGCGCTTGAGTAACCGCGTGAAACCTTTTGCCACTTCAGCATAATTCGGGATAAATCGTCGTAAGAAATTTGCTTTGCCCTGCAAACTCTGTAGTTGCCGCAAAGAAGCAGGGGGAGGAAGATTCAAAATGGTTTCAAATTTAAGGGGATCCAAGCAGATGCCCTCTCGGGAGACAATAAACCCGAGAAGTCGGCCAAATTCTACGCAGAAGACACATTTATGCGAGTTAAGTCGGATATTGTAGTGTCGACAGCGGAGAAAAATCTCGCGAAGATGTGACGGATGATCTTGGCGCTTAGCCGAATGAGTGGGAAGGTCATCCAGATAAGGCTGTACGATGTGCCGGATATCATGAAAGGCATAAGAAATCGCACGTTGAAAAGTGGCACCAACAATCTTGAGACCGACAGGGAGCTTTTTATAAGCGAAAGTACCCCACGGATAGATAAAGGCCATCTTGTGTTGATCAGTGAGCACAATATTAATCTGGTTGTAGCCAGAAAATCCATCCATAAACGAATATATCTCACTCCCAGCACACTCATCAATGAGTTGGTCAATGAAAGGTGTGGGGTAGTTATCTTTTGGGCAGGCTCGGTTAATATCGCGATAATCGACACAGACGCGAATAGTACCCTGCTTTTTATCTACAAGGACAATGTTAGATACCCAATCTGTGAGTGGGATAGGGTAAATAAAACCAGCTTTAAGAATTTTTTCAACTTCTGCTTTAATAGCTGCAGCCTTGCGGGGGTGCACAGGGCGTAAACGTTGACGAATAGGTTTGGCTCCTGGATACGTAGGTATCTCATGCACCACAATGTTTGGATCAATGTCGGGCATCTCTTCATAAGACCATGCAAAGATGTCACGGAACTCGCGAAAAAGCGCTATATAGACTTGAATTTCCTCAGTAGTGCAAGTGACTCCTATATAGATGTTCTCGACAATCCCTGGTTTGACAGAGATGTCGATAGGTTGGGTTTGCATAATGTTCCCCAAATTCCCTTTAGATGATACTAGATAGACCTGAATAGGCGTCTGAAGAGATTGTGAAGGGAGACACGGAGCAAACCGCTCGAGACAAGCCAATGTTTCCTGAAGGGTAGGGAGAAACGAGGAACGATGGTGAAGATGGGACCATGGAGGTTCCTCGAGAGACATGGTCTCTATGATGGCTTCATCGGAAGGAAATATTTCCTTTAATGGATTCGAGGAGGCACATTCTCCAAGCCAAGGGGAATAGTCATATGAGTCAAGAGCTCCAGGTTTAGCAGAAGGAGTTGATACAACAGCGATTTCGATGTAGTTGAGCTCGGCGGGACTCAACGGCATCTCCTCGCCCCATGATTCTATCTGGTCGATGGGGGGAAGGACCCAGGGATCAGAACGAACCAAAATCATACTAATGGAGGCAAGGTTGGTAGGTGGGAGTGAGAAAACACCCATGAGGGCGAGATCTTTGAAGAGCCCGGCTCCCACACTCTCGAACACGATGGAGGTATGCTCCACGAAAGGCACATTTCCTTCAGAAGAAGAAGTGAAGAAGGAGAGCTGGTCTACCGTGACAATTTCCCCTGGTGAGGGAAATGGATGACACGGAAGAGGGATGAAGCCACGGCGCGCATGGCATACATCCAACTCCAGCCGAGAAGGAGGTTGTAAGTAAGGTTTGCGTCAATGACCTCAACTTCTACTTTAACGGTTTTCCCTTCTAAAGTGATCGGCAATCGTTGAAGAATACCATAGGGACAAGATTCTCTCCCATCGAAGGCTTCCAACGTCGTAGGAGACTGGCTCAGAGTCAGAGACCCGATCGCTTTCCAACAAGCAATAGACATGATGCAAGTTGACGCGCCCTCATCAATAACTGTATGATGGATCATTTTTGAATTGATGATGACTTGTATAAGAAAGGCGATCTGATGAGGTAGCCTTAGGACATGGCTCTTGAGATCAAAGGTAATCAGATCCGAATCTGCCAGGTCGATGCCACCGATGGCCGATAGCAGGGACTTCCTCTGAGGGGGGCAGCTCTGGAGAACTTCTAAGGCAGACATAGCCGACGGAGCCTACGCTAAGTCCTCAACTATGCTATAGTGCTGGGCAACATGAGCATTTGGGTTGTAAGATGGTCTCCGGAGTACTCCTTTGGGAGGGGGTCGAATGGTCGTCTCAGTACTTGGTCTCTCGATATGGAGCAGACCAGAACTAGATGAAGGAGTGCTTGAGGGGACCTCAGGCTCCTTCCCGGCAGACGACGGATACTCCTTTGTTTGAGTCATTACATGAACGGGAATGGATCTAGACATGAAGACTTGGGAACCAAAGGGAGAAGAAGACAAAGATGGATCAGCCACCATTTGAGTCTGTTGAGAGGGGAAAGGTTCTTTAAGAACCCCAGGAATCCCAGGAGCACCTTTCAACAAACGACTAACCTCGGACTGCCTTGGGAAATCTTTGGTGTAGTGATCCTCATCACAGATGAGACAAGGATACTTGGGTTTGCGCTTAGCTCGTTCCTCAGATGGAGGTTTGGAGGAATCTAGTTTAGGTTGCTTAGACTTATTCTTTGCTTTCCCCTTTTTATTTCCTTTCGAGGCCTTACTCGCCATGGTGGACTGGACGGCGTTAACCTCGGAAGTACTTCCAGAATTTGAACCACCCTGAGAAGTGTTTTCATTAGAAGCACTCGAATTTTACTTCCCAGGGTTCGAGGATGATTTTTTGGATGACGGATTTACAGAGCCAATAACTCCATCAACAGATGGCTTTGGTGGAGTCTTGGATGTACTGGGTCTCGGGGCATTAGGCAAATACTCATACAAAGTACCTGACTGAGAGTACACTAAGTCAAGGTACTGAGCACGCTTGATCGCTTGCTCTTCAGTCACACAGGCTCCCATAGCAATGTCCCGTGAAATCTTAGGGACAAAGGAAGTCGTGAACCAATCAGAGAGGAGTTGATCAGGAATCCAAAACTTGATCAACCGACGATGCCTCCTCCATTCATGTATATGATCAGAGATGTGCGTAGCCGTGTCCTGCTTGAGAGACGTAAGGAGAAGGGTCCCTGTCTCGTACCGAATGGGTAACTGAAAATGAGTGAGGAAAGCCATAGCCAATGAATTGAAGTCTTGAAAAGACCCACGGTTCAATTCAATATACCATTTAGCAGTGGAGCCAGTGAGAGTCCTTTGGAATAGGGAAAGTCAAACCGAATCATCAAGCCATGAATCGGACGAACACCAAAGGTGATAGTTCATTACATGGGCTTGAGGATCCTCTCCAGCCTTGCCGTCGAATTTGGGACAATCGCCGGGTATCTTAGTCGGAACTGGTGGCCATTGTGGATTATGTAAAATAGGATCAGTTGTTAACTTCGACACATCGGGCAATTCCAACGTCGCTAAAAATGGTAGCTGCGGGTTGAAGGACATCTGCGGATATGAGGTAGGGCCAGAGTTCCATCCAGTTACTGGTTGCCCCCATTGACCTTGTCTGGACGGACCAGGTCCAAAAGGACCTTGTCCATAGGAACTTTTTCCATAAGGGTTATGTTATCACTTAAGACTACAAGTTCATCTATGTACAAAGATCCATATAAAATTTTTGGTTCAAGTCAATAGGTTTTTAGGTCTATTACTTTAAAATTAGTCTTTTCCAAAGATATTGAGGTATGTCCTTGTAAAAAAAAAAAAAACCGTTAGTTTCCATCTCCCATAGCATATCTAGTCTTGATTACATCATTCCGACATTGCACAGTTTCGTAGCACAATATGATTAGCCAGTTTTTACTGCACAATTATTTTCCACCATTCCTGAGCAGCCATTGCGTAGCGCGGCATGTCATTTCATGATTGCCAGCGCTAACGAAATTCGGGGATTCGGGTATTTTCTGCAGTATATGGCCTTGAAGTGTCCAAATCTTGGGGTGTGAGGTCATCAAAAAAACGCGTTCAATGGTGTCAGTCAACATCCCATCTAGAATATAATAGGATTCATCCTGCCATTTAGAGATAGGATCACAACACATGTCATGATGTTATCAATCTTATGAGGTAAGGTGGTGCAATTATGTTTATTCATGATTGCATTCAACGTGCCTATCCTATGGTAAGTGTTTCAAAAAACAAAAGGAAGCCGCCCGAATTCTTCTTCAAAAGAGAGACTACTGCAAGCGAGCCCGCATTCTGAAAGCCAAAGCTGTTGAGTGAATTGTAATTGCTGATTGAGTTTCTGTGCAAATATTTTTCTGAGCAAGATGGAAAAGCGAGAGAATAGATCCGGGAGATGTTTAAGGACTGAACCAGAGGGACTCGACCTCACGCTTAAGGATGAAGGCGTTGCTCGAGCTTTCAAACAGGCCGGTTGCTGGAGGTTCTGTGAGAAACTAAAGGGCGGACACACAGAGGTAACCAAAGCTTTTGCTCTGAACTTTAGCGGCCTCAATTCTAAAGTTGCATTATTAGAATTCCCTGTTTCTCCACAAGTTATCTCTGTTGTTACCCCAAGCCACATTCAATGGAATGGTACCTTCTATAGCGGGTTGGGTTGGCAAGGAGGTATATAAATAATGATTGACAGGATCATAATAAGGGCCTTGCCCGCCTAGATTTTGGATAGCATGCAAGTACTGAGAATATGCCCCCTGCTGAAATGGCATCAGAAGAAGGTAGGGCACCGCTTGCAGGATGAAAAACTCTGGTAGCATGTGCTAATTGACCACTACGTACCGGGCCACGAGATGGGCCGGAAACAGTAGTTACGATGGAAGATGTCGTAACGACACTAGAAACTGGAGTCGATGATGCGACACAAATGGTCGGATTGGTCGGAACTGACGTGACAGCGGTATGGTGAACTTGGGAAACAAAAGGTCTTGTAGTGGGGACAATGTTATTATCCCACATAGAAGAGGAACTCGCAGAGCCCATAGCATCCCTTAGAGATCTGTAGTGCGCCGGCACTGTGATATCGAGAGGTGTAATAGTGTAGGGCGTAGAGATAACCGGGGATGTGGCCGGGATGGGAGTCTCAATACTCGACATAACGGGTGTTCCACTCGATACAGGAGATGTGTCTTCCATATCGGAAGAAGCCATTGGGGATGAAACACCAATAGGAGTAGAGGGAAAATCCTCTTTAGAAGGCTCCCAAACATGGTTCCAAAACAAGTCGTAAAGCTCGTCCTCTGGAGCACGAGAGTTCAATGGTTGGACACTTGGAATAATAGGGAAAGGGTCACCACAAACCGGTGTCTCAAGAGCAGCAGAAGAAGGAGACCCTTGGTCACTCAGGACGGGAGACGGGATCGATGGATCCGCTAGGATGATTGAATCAAACAAAAATCCTAGACAAGCTAACGATAAAAGACCCTACTCAAAACTAGCGCAAACAAGAACTAACAAGGTAAATGTAATCGTGGCCGAATAAATTTTTAAGACATTAGGACACAACTTGACCTTTTCATGTTTTAAGAGTCGAGAAAAGGACAAAATATGACTTTAGTCGCCTTCGAATATTTAACGAGCCCGAAGTGACAAATGCTCAATAGAGCCTTTTCTTTTAAGGAGTCCGAAAAGGATCAAAAAGTGACTACTCTGGAGAAACTAGGCAAGGGGTTTACCAGACAATCCGTAAAACTGCATATACACCTTAGCAATCATATGAAAACCAAGGACTTTCCGTACGGAAGTCAATCTTCC